>PVKS010040017.1:0-16884 GCA_004027875.1 Aplodontia rufa | reverse complement strand
TGTCTGCAGGATCACCCATAATATACATCCTAAATCTGTCCTTGTTTACGTTTTTCTCTTTGTGAAATGGAAGTGTGGAAATCAAGCTATTTGTTTTACAGATTGTTCTTCTGATTTATCTGCCTATTTGTACCAATACCAAAATTAATTTATTGAGATTATATATTATGTTATTATTTGCTATTAGATATGTTGCTCCATTTTTCAGAATTTTTCTAATTCATTTTGAATGTTTACATTTCATACATGATTTTTTATCTTATTTCCTTTCTCCAGAGAAAATAAATTTTAAAGGATCAAATTAATATACATTGACTTGAAAAATTTGGCATACAACCTAGGATACTCATCGTAAAAGCAGTGTCAGAAGTCCCCTTCATGTTTCAAAGAAGAAAACTCTCCACAGCTACGTCAGAGTTTATACTTTTGCTAATAATTTTAAACAGGCAAGTACTAAACAGGATATTCATTTAAATTTTTATCATCAAAGATACAAAAATAGAGAAAAGTGTATAATGAACCCCTAGGCACCCACCACCCAGCTTTAATAATAATGAGCAATGATTTCTTCTCCTCTTCTCACAGTCTCTTTCCTTGGGGCCCAAATTATTTTACTACATCGTGTTTCAAAGATTTCTTTTTTCCCTTATGTGCGATATACATGTGCTCTAGCTTTGCTAGAATATCATTACCTCTTCAAGTATCATCAAATATTTATTATTCTTAATTTAAACGATTGTTGTTGTAGTCAAAACTAAAATTACAAACCAGGGCATTGAAATAAACTGAAGAGTAAATGACCCATTGTGTGAATACGTCTTTCCATGCGTAGACTGGAGTGACTAAGTGATAGGATAGATTAAGTAGATAATTTATTGCTTCAAATCCTCTCTTGGTATAAAATGAAATAAAATTAAAATTGGAAATTTTATTCAGACCCTCACACAGATATGACCATATTCTGCCTAGGAACACACCTAATGTCCCTAACATGCTTTTCCAATTAGCTATGGGATCCTAATAATGAAGCATAGGCAAGTTCAGAAAAGATGTTGATATCTATCTGAATTTTTGGTTTGTAACTCAATGCTAATTGTATTATCACTTAGACTGAATTCATGGTGTTCATTGTGCTCAGAACAAGTTAAGAATCTAAGAATCAAGAGAGACCTCTTCAGTTCATTTCACATTATTGCTTCCTCAAGCTCTCTGATGAGCTTGCTTTGAAAGTCTCAGGATTCCTTGCCCTCCCTTTCTCTCCCCACTTTCTTTTCTCCTATTTTATCTGACAACGAACAGTTCTTTAAAAAACGTGTAGATTGCAGATCACTCTTTTTAGAAACCATCCCTCATTCTACCCTCTCACTTAGTGTACTTTGCAAATGAAATTATTTGATATGCTTACTTTCTGTATCGACTCCGAGCTCATTGAGGGTAGGAGCTATGTCTTAACCATCTTCTTACTTTCAACTTCTAAATAAATACACATTATCAAACAGAAGACATAAATATATGTGAATGAACACTACGATTAGAATACTTTTTCCTATGTAGAAACAATTAAGAAACTATGATTCAGGGAATCTAGGTTATAGCTCTAGGTCTGCCAAGAATGAATTGTGTAATGCTCAAGTCACTTTCTCTGTGATTGTTTAGTAACGCTGAAATGAAAATTCTGACTTCAGCCAAGTATAATCCTCAAATTTACTGAGCAATGAATGCCCTGAAGAATACAAATGAAAGAAATTTCAAAAAGTAACAAAAAGAATGGTACTAACCTTGACTTGGAATCTCTGACACATTATATTACAAGGAAAAGACACATTATCTGACATATGTAAGTTCTCCCTGTGTGTTAGTTCATGGCCCTCATATATCACTGCACAGTTAAATTAATGCTTTTAGAAAGGAATGTACTGTACATGTAATTATTACTATGTATCTAAAATCTCAGCTACAATGAGCACATTTTACAGGAAGTATTTTCAGTGATAGATTGTAAGGTTATCCCTCTAAAATAAATTAGAACAAACAAGCAGTATTAGCTCCAAAATTCTTTGAATAATTATCTAGTGTACCTGTAGATATACAAATTACTTGAGGGAAAAAGTAATTTTCCCTTATGATTTGTTTTTGGCATGATTCTTTTGAATAGACACAATATTTTATGGCTGTAAGTTTACTTTGCAGCTGGCAGAACCAGTGGAGCATTATCATGCTTGATGAAACACGACTTCTCCTGCTCAAACAAATGTATATCAGAATGAAAGTAAGTGGAGAGATTACTGCGTTTTAGATTAGTGTCTATTATCAATAAGCAGAGTTTCAAGTGCTCTAGGTAATGTGATTTCTTTGCCATTAAGGATAACTTATTGTTCCATTGTATGAATAGTTGTCAAATCTTTATACAATGAGTCAGATAATTCTTTGCACAATATTTAGTATCTCTGTAAAAAGTGTGATTTGAAATGTATCGTACAAGGAACTACCTCCTAACATTTCTTCTGAGATAAAATGCTTGCTGCTTAAGCATTTGATACAGATATAATCTAATAATATCTGCATGTGGCAAAGCGCCCAGTAACTATTTTACATGTGGCTGCCATCTTGTCAATTAATCATGCATGAGCAACATGAATTCATGAATATGATGTGACCAAATTGGTCATGCCATCATTATTTCAATGTCAAAACATATCCAACAAATCAAAGTATTTAATTCTAGGTTTGGCTAAATACAAGCTTTTCTGGCAGTGAAGGAGGTCAATGAGATGTGTTAATGTGTCTAGAAGGTGGTGGCATCAGAGGTAGAGAAAATCACATAAGAGAAACAGAAATATAGACAAGCAGATCACAGAAGCATCTTTCAGTTAACCCTTGATAAGAATGGAGCAGGATCAGGGAAGGTAGAGTCAAGGCAATCAAGAATGAATGACATGTTTTTGTCTTAGAAGATGGGCAAAGAATACAGAGATCCTAACAAATGAGATCTGACACAGAGCTGAATTTCTGAGTTACATATACAGGTCATCAGAGAACTACCAAGAATAAGGCAAACACCAGTCTTATAGGAAATATATATATTCTGATTCCACAGTACGGACTTGTGAATAGAACAAAATAAATGTGACAACAAACTCTTTCGTTATGTAAAATAATATAAAAAAATGAAATCTTGTTAAAAAAACAAGTATGGAATCCAATTAGGAGTCTTAGGAACAGAGGTGGAGCTTCAGATATCTTAAGGTAAAAAAAAAATCAAAATGAAATTTAATATAGAAAAAGTGACAATTTTTCAAAATCTAAACTATGAGACAAAGGCTTCTTAAATCATTCTGAATTAAGAAAAGGATTTTTCCAAGGCCCTGGGTTTAGATCAACACATCTAGATGTAAGATTTAGGGAAACATAAGGAACCAAGTAAGTATCCTAATGCTATACTACCAAAGATGAGCTGGTAAAATAGCTAACAACCAGCTATATAAGTGTTGAGGGATAGTGGGATTTGTTGATCTTTGATGTTTACATTTCCATTGTGGCTGATTTGAAGCTACCATTGTGTTTTTATCTTTATTAACTAACTCATAGAATTTCAGAAAATGTTAACAATTGGCTGCTCTGATCCAGGAAAAAACAATTCCATCACATTAGTCTTAACACAGATGAGTTCAAATGACATGGGATTTATCATTTTATTTGAACTGTTCTGTTAATGTTTATTTTACTGTGTTTTATCATTCAGAAAACATTTACTAAGCATTTTCTGTGTAACCAGAGCTTGTACTGAGCATGACTCAAGGTCCTTTGAGTCCAGGAGAACATATTTTCTGAAAGGTCATGGATAGTATGTATATAGATCATAAACAATCCTTGAATTAATTTATATTATAGATTCCTAATAACTCAGAGGATTCATGTACTTGCCTGTGTTAAAAGATTAAATATAGCAAAAAATTCCTTCCTTCTCTTTCTCTGAAAGTACAATCTAATTCCATTCTCTTTGTAACTGCACAGGCATTACTGACCTGCAAGACCTATAGGAAGTGGGGAGCCGAACACAGCATGGGTCAGTGTTGAAGCAGCTTTTGAAAGCTCTCTTGAGATACTTGCTTTTTCGGAACCCTAAATCTCCATAAAAGAAGTCTAGCTATCCTACAGTTACCAAGTTATATGGAAACCCAAGAGAGGTTCCACTCTCAGGTGTTTGGAGATTACAGACAGCATGAATCAAAGATGAGCTATTCCCACTCAGCCCTGTCTGTATTTTTTACCTTGTGAGAGATAGTAACAAAAGTAATACTAATAAAAGCTCTATTTCATTTAATCCTCTAAATTATTACCTTATCTTGGGTGGCTATAATAGAATACCATTGAGTGTACATTTTAAACAGCAGAAATTAATTTCTCACGATCTGCAGTATGGGTTGGTGCTGGTGATGGCATGCTTCCTGTAAGAAGATGGCTATTTTCTTCTTGTATCTTCATGTGAGGAGAGTAGACAGAATGAGCAAGCTCATTCTATGCACAAGGCTCATTCATATTGAGCTTCAATTCTATTACCAAATCACTGAGGAAAGGCACTATCAAATACTGCCATTATATTGGAGGTTAGGATTCCAGTGTGTGAATTTGGGGGTTAGGGACACAAGCATTTAGTTCTTAACAGCTATGGTATAGTTTATTACTCAGCAGAAACACCTGGAAGTTCTTTTGTTTCCATATTTAAAGCTATTTCCTTGGTTTTTTGTTGTTTTTTTTTTTTTTGCATATTTGCATTGTCTATTTCACTGGGATCAATGAAATGAAAGAAAATAAATAAGAATAGCTGTCCTATTAAAATAGTTTAAGGTATTATGATATGATTCATAGTTGAAAACTGATTCTAAAGAGCAATAAAAATATTGCTTCAAAATGATAAATATTTCATAATTTCTACAACTAGCACACCAAAACCAGGGATTACTGCTCTATATTCTGCTAATAGGGAAAAAAATCCTCAATGTATTAAGCTTCTGGTGTTTTGACTTGAGAAGTCTTACACAATTCATGCCTTTCTTACAATCCACATTCATTCTTCTAATTCAACTTTCTATAAGAAATTCTACTGTGTCCCTCTTGGTATCACTAACTTAAGGCTTGCTATGTGATAGTATTCAAGAAGCCACTGGAGACTAAGAGGTATCTTTTCTTTTTCTTTCTTCTTCTTCATGATCATCATCTTATTCTTAGTCTTCTTCTTATTATTTTGGTGAGAAGTTGTACCAGAATATAACTAAAATATTACTGAGGACTGAGTAGTATCATTGTTCATCATTTCTTTTCTTTTTCTCCAGGGCAAAATTATTTCCTGGAGAGCAGCTTCTATATATTATCGTTTCTTGGGTTTACATCATGAGCATTCATTAGTAAGTTTGGTACACAGTGTGTATTCAGGGTATTTGTGAAATTGATCTAAAATGGCATGTTTTTCCACATTCTAATATTAACCAGTAAAAGATGAAATAAGAATGAATATACATGATTCTGTGTATGAGATGTGCATTATTTTCTCAGAAGTTCCATTGCTTCAAACTATACTAATGTTGTTGGTAGTATTCATTTATAACATCAATATATCCATGATATAAACTATTGTCAAGTCAATATAAAATATTTGGATAAATTAGTTAAGAAAATGCCCTTAGAGAAACCTATTGCAATAAGTTTGAAAAGTATGGCAAACTGATACACAGACTTATTTGTTTGGATTTAGGACAGGACTTAGTGAAAATTTGTATAATGGAGACATCATCTCAAAATATATCATTAAATTGACCATATCTGGGTTATATGCAAAAGAGAAGCACTGGTCTTTAAGGTTTGTAGCTGCACACACCATCTCTGTTGATATTGATCTTTTGGTTATAAATTGATATAACCCCTCCACAAACAACTACCCATTATTTAGAATTGAGATATCATTTAGGTTCTAATTTTTCATGTTAATCACCTTCATATATTTCTTCCAAGTTAAACCAAAGAGAAGAGTTAATATCTATATATCATGCATGACATTTTCACTGAAGAGGCAATGATAGGAGGGGAAAATTTAAAGGAGAACCTCATCTTACAATTCTGTGCTTATTTTGTAAAAGGTTAGAGCCACATTTAGATCTTTTAGCCCTAGATTTCAATTTTAATTTAAGCATTCTTTCCCAGTGACCTTTCCCTTTTATTGGAAAAAGACAGTGTTCATTTTGACAGTTTTTTTCTTCACAATCCACCCGCTTCCTTGACTTTTAAGGGAGAACTAAGAGCCTATCAGAGTATATTATAAGGCAGGACTTTTTTATTTTTTTCCTCGGGGGCTTTGGAGTTGTATTAGAGCTGGAATTATTCTGCCTAAGGCAAGAGAGTCCTAAGAGCACTCTTTGAGGGATTGCTAATGGAGAGAAAACAGAATACTACCTTGTCAATGATGTGGTGTCTACAATCTCTCACTTCAAAGCATACAGGGTGTATCAGGTAGTTAAGCATATGAGCTGATAAAAAATTATGTTAATTTTAATTAGCACTTACATCACCTTCTCTAAAGGGTGGAGGTGGGTGTCAAATTCTTCATTAATAGTCACAGCATATATATTAAATTTTTCTCAGGTTTTGGGAAATCTTATCAATTCTATGATAACTCCATTAGTTCTAAGGTGGGCTTGTTCTGGAAAACATAAAACCTTCAATGCAACTATTACTCGGACCTAGCCAAAACCCAATCTAATGATGGCAATCAAATATGTCAGAGTTGGGGTGTGTTTTGAATATGCCCTCTGTAAAAAAAAGGCAAATAAATAAAAAATAACTCAAAAAGTTCTAGCAACAATTGCAACACTTATTTATTGAGCACAAATGGGAACCAAGATGATACTAAATAAAAGAGATGCACAGCAAGCACAACAGTGGTGGTACCTTCCTTCAGGAAGGAGGAACAGAGGCTTCGTGCTTTAGATGGTGAAACAACCTAGCTGACAATGGAAAACGGAAATCAATTATAAGTTGATTAATTTACGCCAAATAAATCTCCAAATGGCTTAATTGTGCTTACTTTTGCTGAATCTGGGAGAATTTTTTTTGACCAAAATTAAGTAAATCAATGAAAAATAGTTTCTCTTACAGTTAAAACAAATCTGGGATTTAAAGTATGATACTGGTTTTAGGGACCACTATTTGGTTGAAAGAGTTTTATAAGGAGATCTATGATAATTAAGTGACCTTGCTTTATTAAAGTAATTATCAATATTAAAACATTAGAAGAATTTGAAATGAAATAGTAAGTGATGAATTTTGGCATGGAATTAGGGAAGGTTCTACAAGAACACTGGTGTGTTCTGAAAGATGTAGGAAAATGTTATTTTTACCAGGTTTGCTTCCCTTATTGCTTCACTGTTCACCTCCTCAGTCCCCCTCACACAGACTACATAATCATACAAAATACTCTCCATCAAGGAATCTAGCTGTAGATAATCTATTCAAGTCTTATTAAGATTTTCTTGAAGTTCACACCAAATGCCACCTCCTTGTCCATAGTTTGGTCTTAGATATAGACAATTATATCTCTCACTAGTTTTCTCTTTGTCTTAGTCATTAACTGCCTCCCCACCTGGTGGAAGTGTTTTTTCAGTAGGTGGTATGGTCTTATTAGAGACTCTTTGTTCTTTCAAAAGAAATGTAGCAGCTGATAACTTTATACAAAGAGTTTGGTTCTTTTCTCTGGGCTATTTCTCTGAGATTTCGAAAGTTACTAAATAATCACTATTCTTTCCTCCTCAGTCCCTACTCCTATAAGATGCCCACATTCTATTACATAAGCAATAATATTTCTTAATAAATAAAGAGCATTAAATCTTCTTTTGCATAATAAGATGAATCATGGGAAAGGTTTGAAACACAGTTGTTGTGACATCACTAACCAAGATTATGGTCTTGGTCTTTTATAACTTAAATGCTTTAAAGACAGTTTAGTGGAAGTCATTTAAAAACGTTATTTCAAAGTAAAGAAACATTTATTCTATAAAGGAAAGTTATGATGTGCTTTGGTGCCACATCCTTCCTGTAGCTATTTGCTTCCTTAAGGAGAAAGGGGATAAGGCTTCTGGGACTTAAAAGATTTGGATTCAGAGTGTCTTGCCATCACAATGCCTTTATCTACCCTCTTCCACTGCCTGCACTGAGCCCAAACAAATTTCTTTAGAAGTTTAGTAGGAAAATGACATTTCCCTTGAGTTGTCCTTGGGATAACAGCTGCAGGTTTCAAATTTTCAAAATAACTCATGCAGCAGCACATGCATAGGATCAGGTCCTGCACTCACTTAAAAGTTCAAAGACTATCGAAAAAAACATGACCACATCAAGTGGCTTCTGAAGATGCTGAACCTGTACTGAGCTAAAAGTTTAAAAGTTGGCAAGTATTAGGAGGTTAAGGTGGAAAGACTCAATAAAGGCCATCTAATAAAAGTAGACCAAAAAAGAGAAAATTGAGAGAAGTTTAAAGAACATAAGAGTTGGGTTGGGATTTAGCTCAGCGGCAGAGCGCTTGCCTAGCATGCGCAAGGCCCCAGGTTTGGTCGTCAGCCCTGAAAAAAATAAATTAAAAAATAAAAAGAACATAAAAGTTGAGCAGCAGGAAACAACCTCAGTGGTCACAAACCAAAGTGTAGAGAGAGCATCCTAGAAGCGGAGGTCTGTTGATTTTTTTCCACCCCTCAGATGTTTAAAAATGTAGATATATCAATGGAAAGAAAAATTTTAGAAGTCAAACAACAATTACCAAAATGAGCTCAATGAGTAAGTGATTTGGGACTGCTTTGCTCTAGGAGAATCCATCAGGGATATGTCATATCTTAACCTAGGATCCATAAGTTAGCACCACCTTGTAAGGGAGGCTTTCTCATCGCTAGTCTTCTTTTACTTTATAATGATATAATCCTTCAAATTTAAATTTTGAACCTAATTTATACCAGCTTTCATTCTATGTCACCTGGTAATACATTTTCAGTTTCATGAGAAGACATTCTTATTTCACAGGCATCTAGAACACACTAGTTACTTTATCATGTTGCTGTGATTACAAACAAACAAATGTATTTTTAAAATTATCATCCTCACTGCATCAACAAGAGCATTGAAAGATGCCAAACTATTACTCAAATAGCATTTAGAATGTTTTTTCCCTCTTGCTCACTCTAAGGAATTATGTGTGCTCTATTTATAAATTGTTATAAGAGCAGAGAAGAGCTGAGAGGAAGCCTGTCTGTTGGAATGAAGAGCAACACTGCTGTCCAGCTTTGCCCAGTCCAGGGCCTCACCAATTTTTCTTCATTAAACAGTACCTTCTCCAGCACTTTTCATGTAAGGATTAAGAGAGTGATGTATGTGAAATGTCCAGTGCAATGCCTTAGACAAGGTAGCATCCAATAAACAATGATCCCTCTTCCTCTCTTCATCATGTTTCCTCTTAAATTAGTGCATTAGAGTTATACATACTTTTGGGTTCATTTTCATAGAACTGCACAAACATGGACTATAATTTGCTCTAATTCAGTCCCCAGTATTTCCTATTTTCTTTTTCCACTCCTATCCCCTTTTCCCTTTCCTCTGCTCTACTGATCTTAATTTGTAATTTTTTATAAATAGTGCTTTACATACATGTAAAATTCACTGTGGTATGTTCATAAATGTACATAACTTAGTTTGATCAGTTTTATTACATCATTCCTTTCTTTTCCTATCTGTCTTTCCTTCCCCTCAATCCCTTTCCTAGCTGATCTCTCTTCTATTTTAATGGGATCCAACCCCCATCCAACTTTTTTCCTCCTTATCTTGTTCTAGCTTGGCATAAAAGATAAAACATTTGATTCCTGACTTTCAGAGTATGATTTATTTCACTTACCATAATGCTCACCAGTTCCATCCATTTACCAGCAAATGCCATAATTTTGTTCTTTTTTATGGCTAATTAAAATTCCATTATATATATGTACCATATTTTCTTTACCCATTCATCTGTTGATGGGCATATGAGCTGGTTCCACAACATGGCTATTGTGAATTGTGCAACTACAAACATTAATGTGCCTGTATGACTATCGTATGCTGATTTTAATACTTTTGGATAAATACTAAGAGGAGGGATAGTTGAGTTGTATGGTGATTACATTCTTAGGTTTTTAAGGAATCAGGTTACTGCTTTTCAGAGTGTTTGTACTACTTTATAGTCCCATAAGCAATGCACAAGTATAGTTTTCCCTCACATCCTTTTTAATATTTATGATTATTTTTATTCTTGATATTTTCCATTATGAATATAGTGAAATGATCTGTCATTGTAGTTTTGATTTCCATTTCTGTTTGGTAGAGATGTTGAACATTCTTTTCATATATTTGTTGACCATTTATATTTCTTATTTTGAGAAATGTCTACTCAGTTCTTTGACCCATTTATTAATGTTTTATTGCTGATAACTTTTTGAGTTTTTATACATTCTAGATATGAGCAGGTAGCAAAGATCTCCCATGCTGTAGGCTCTCTCTTCACATTCTTTTTTCCTTTGCTTTCTAGAAGCTTTTTTAACATGCCTTTCCAGTTATTTATTATTGATTTCATATCTTATTCTTTAGGACTCTTATTAAGGAATTTCATAACTGTGCCAGTATTTTGGAGTATTGTGCCTACATTTTCTTGTAGCAGTTGCAGAGTTTCTGTCTAATTTGTGGTTTTTGATTCACTTTTTAGATGTGTGTTCGGGGTCAGTGATAAGGCTCTAGTTTCATTCTTTTAGATATGAATATACAATTTTCCGAGCACCATTTGTTAAAATGGTTATCTTTTCTCCAACATAAATTTTTGGCAATGTGTCACAAATTAGGTGACTATATCAATGTGGATTATTTTCTGTGTCTTCTATTTCCTTATTCTTCATATCTGTTTGAAAATGTTGTGCATTCCTTTAGTTTGAATTCCTGCGCCTTTGTCTACACCAGTAATTCTTAAATTTGTCTCTTAATTTCATCCCTTAATTCTTAAATATTCTGTTCATGGTCTCTAAACCTTTTCGTTGTTGACTTTAGTTTCAAGATTATATAAATTGTCTTCAAGGCCTGAAAATCTGTCTTTGAAGTGATCTAATCTATGAATGATGCTTTCTACTGAATTTTAAATTTGATCTATTGAGTTATTTCAAGATATTCACTTGAGTCTTTTTCAAAACCTCTATCTTTTTTGAAATGATCTTTCACTTCCTGTATTTTCTCTCTAAATTCATTCCACACATCTTATTTTAGCTCATTGACCATTTTAGCTATGAACTTCCTCAATTATTTCTCCGACATTTCTTCCACTGTGTTATCAATGGGATCAGTTGTTGAAGTATTGTGGGCCATTTGGAGTGTATTATTCCCTTGCTTTTTCATACTGCTTGCTTGTCTACTCATCTACTGGGATGATCATCACTTCTACTTTTTTTTTTGCATGGGACTATTTAGTGAATTTCTTCCTCCTTAGGTCACTGGACTGAATGAATATACAGGTGTGTGTAACATAACCTCTGCTGTTCTAGTATCATCACCTCTTTGAGAGAAGACACTAAACCTTATTTTCTACAAACATTTTAGAACAATTTCTCATACTAATGAACCTTAGGAAAAACAAAAACTTCTTGTTAATGTTCTCCACAGTTCCTGTTTAAATTTATGGCAATGTTCTAGAATAGGTTGAGAAACTAGTTATTAAAGATAGTAAAATGGGGGCTGCAGTGGTGGCTCTGGGTTTGGAGTGCTTGCATGCATGAGGATCTGAGTTCAAACCCCAGCACCACATACACAACTAAGTATTTGAGAAACAAAAGCTAGATGAAAAATAAATAAAATAAATTCTCTCTCTCACTCTCTTCCCATCTCTCACTTAAAAAAATAAAATTATAATAAAGCAAGTATTACATTATGTAGAAGTTGAATAAAGAAGGATAGAAAATTGGGAAAACAAAGGGAGAGAAAGAAAGAAATGAAAAGAGAATAATACAAGCCAAGGTAAAACAAAGAAAAAGACAGATGGGAAGAAATTTGAAGCAGTAGCAGAAAATTTAAGGGGAAAAAAGGGTCTAACAAGAGAGAGTGTAAACCTGGGCAAGGAAAACAGAGAGAACAATTACAATGTATGCTTTAAAACATTTGAAGAAATACAATCTTATGATTGAAGGTACAATATTGAATACTAGAGGAGCTCTTATTAAATAAAAATGATTATATGTTGGCATATATATATATATATATATATATAAATATATAAAATCAAAATTGCTATTTATAGTAATTCATGCCAAGGTGGAGAAAATTCCTGTTAAGTCCTCCTGGTGTATTTCATCAAGACACTTTGGACCTTTAGAAGATGCCTACATCTTTCCAGCTGTAGATCCTCCTGGGTGTTAGGGCACAGAAGCAACTTTCTTGGTTGCTATGTTTTTCTTAGGATCTTGTTCTTATCTGTCAGCCCAGGGCTATGAGACTTCTTCAGAGAATGCTGTGTTGCATCTACTGGCTATTTCTATCAGGTACATGATCACAGGATGCAGGACTCAGGATTGTTGTTCTGACTCCCATGGAAAGCTGGGCACTGACTCCCCTCCAAGGGGTCTTCTTTAAAGTGGCATATAGCCAGGTGCAATAGCACTTGTTTGTAAGCCCAGGAGCTCAGGAGGCTGAGGCAGGAAGATTGTAAATCCAAGCCAGCTTCAGCAACTTAGTGAGGCTTTGAATGACTAACTGAAACCCTGTTTCAAAATAATAAAATAAAATGAGCTGGGGATGAGGTTCAGCAGTTAAGAGCCCCTGAATTCAATCCCCAGCACCAAAAGCCAAAAAGAAATTAAAAAAAAAAAGCATAAAGCCTGGTGACTGCATGTAAGCGTAGGACCTGTGATTGCAGATGAGCTCACTGTGGGTGATCTATGTACGCTCATGGTACCATTACTAAAACTGTAACACAGAGTCACTTGGCTCAGTATATCTAAGCTTCCAGGGCTGGCAGTTGTAAAGCACTGGCACCCATTTCCCTCCACTGGGTCTCCCCTGGAGCAGTGTCAGCTAAGCACCTGATGACTGCCAACAACTAAAGAGGCCGATTGGTGTGGACTCTCCTTGGACCACATAGGCATAAACTCCCCCTAGACTGATATAGAACACTGATATAGTCCCTGTGACTGGAAAAGGGCCGGTTGGCCACCAGCATCTAAGTTCTCACTGCCCACAGCCAAGAGTCACAGGCATCTGCTCCACTCTGCTGTGTTTTCCTCAGGGCAGTGCTGTCCAGGTATCTTGGGACCTCCCCTGGAACCATGGGTAATATAGGGCCAGGTTCTCAATAGGCCTTCTGTGGCACAGAAACCTCCATCTCTTCATCATGCTTTGAATAATAATATGTAGATGAGATCATATGAAATCCCTAGTATCACAATACCCAGTGTTCTAGTCAGGTACTTTGCTGCTATGACTAAAAGACCCAAAAAGAACAATTTTAGGATAAAAAGTTTATTTGGGGGAGCTCATGGTTTCAGAGGTCTCAGTTCATGGAAGGCTAGCTTCATTCCTTGGGGACTGAAGTAAGGCAGGACATCATAGAGAAGAATGTGGCAGAGGGAAGCAGGTCACCAAATAGCTCCAGAAAGCAGAGACTCTATTCACCAGAAACAAAATACATTCCCTAAAGGTAAGCGCCTAATGACTCACCTCCTCCAGCTACACCCTACCAGTCTACAGTTACCACCCAATTATTCTTTATCAGGGGATTAATTCACTGATTGGGTTAAGGCTTTTATAACCCAATCATTTCACCTCTGTCATTTTGCAGTGTCTCACATAGTAAGCTTCTGGGGGACACCTTTCATCCAAACCATGACATCCAGAAATGATGCACAAAATATAATAAATTCCCTTTATATGTATAGCTCAGGTCTTAAGGAAGTGAAGGAAATACCAGAGAGGAATCACAAAGAAGGAATAAAAAATGGAATGATAAATGTAAATTGGTACTGGAAGTTTAATTGGGAGGTGGTAAGGATGTTCTGTTTGGAAACATATAAATGGTAGTTTGATGTCCTCCTAGGGACAGATGAGGACTACAGCTTAGAAGAGCCAGGCATAGGTTTCCAGGGTAAACATAAAGCTGAGATTCTCAAATGAACACATCCTCATAGTAAATGTGACCTAAGAATTAAAAAAAATATATATGTGCCACAAATAGACCAAGGTCTGACTTCCTTGTCTTGATACTCACATAAGAAAAACAAAAAGCCATCTCTTAGCAATACTAAAAATCAGCAAGGTATTAATTAAGATTTTAATAGAACGCAAAGGAGGAAATTCAAGACACAAAGGAAGAAGTACATGGAGAAGCCAAAGAATTCAGCAAAGAAAGATAAAAAACACAGATGTGTGAATGAACTTTAAGTAACACAGAAGACAATACTAACCTCCAGTCTTTGTCTATTGGGAATTACCAAAGGAATAAAGAGAATTAATGGAAAAGGAGCAAATCTTTAAGGTGATAATGAATGGGAATTTTCCAGATGGAAGAAAGTCATGAATTTAAAAATCATAAGCAGTAGGTTGGATATAACATACCTACCCATAAACAAAGGTAGAAGCAGATCCATAACCCACAGAAAAAAGAGCTTAGAAATCATCAGAAGGGTTAGAAAAAAATGCCTACAGTGTATAAAAGCTGGATTGTAGCAAACTTCTTTAAAAAAGTAAAGGACAGTGAAATAATATGCTCCATGGACTGAGAAAAAATAAATAAATACACAGAATTCTGTACCCAGCAAATGATGACATATGGTTAACACTGAAAAATAAATGATTTCAGACATATTAACTGAGCACCCACCCCAAAAGACTCTCAAAAACACACCTTCTAAAATTAATAATTTCCTTGAGAGAAAGGAAATTGGATGCCAAAAACAATGAGACACTAAGAAAAATGTTGAGCAAATTAATTGCTAACTCTAAACAGATGCATATAAATATGTATTAAACACATAAGCAATAATAACTAAAAACAGTTTGAATTTTAATAAAGGAAAGTAAAACACTATAGTAATGAAGTTAAAGCCAATAGTGTCAATGAAAAATTCTGAACAATTATGGTCTTAGGAGAGATTAAGCTATTAAAACAAATATAATCATATTAATGGTATCACTTTTGGGTGCTAAAAAATAGTTGATTAAAGAAAAAAATTAAAAGCCTGGAAATTCTATAAGAATCAAAGAAATGCAATCAATCAATATTAATAACTGTACATTAGGTAGAAGGGCTACCTTAAAAACTTAAATTCTATGGAAGGATTCAAATGGAAAATTACCCAATTTATTTGTTTCAGACTAAAGAAATTGAGAGAATTTTTCTTATTCATTTTGCAGGTTAAGTTTAATCTGATAACATCATGTAATAGATTATGAGAAAGGGATATTAACAGATAAACCTTATAAAGATTAACTTAAATAATAGCAAGGAAAATTTATTGATACATATAAAACATCACCATAATCAAATTGTTTCTTTAAAATTTCAAGAATGTTTTAACTAAACATTTAGCTATGTAATTTTCTTCCTTAACATATTAATGTCAAAATTAGCACTTTAACTGATACAAACATTAGTGTAATTTAATGCATAGTGGAAATCCTTAGCAATTCAAAAGTATAAACTTCCTTAATCTACAATAAACATTCTACTTATTGTTAGAATTCCATTGAAAATCATTTTCAAACTTCCATTTACAAAGGAACTCTTTGAAAGATTAAACAAGAAAAAATGTTCTCATCATTTATAACCTTATGAATATGTGCTTAAATTTTAAGAAAAGTGACAATCAGAATTTATAAAAGAACTCAACAAAGCTATAGATCAATAAAAAGAACAATAGTGCTGGCACAGTGGCACACACCTGTAATCCCAGAGACTCTGGAAGCCAAGGAAGAAGGATTTCAAGTTCAAAGCTAACCTCAGCAATTTAGTGAGGCCATAAACAACTGAGCAAGACCCTGAACAAAATAACAAATAAACAGAATTGGGAATGTAACTCAGCAGTTAAGTGCCCTTGTGTTCAATTCCCAGTAATAATAATAATAATAATAATAATAATAATAATAAATTTTGAAATTAGGCAATGGACAACAGGAATGGGATACATTAAAGATGCTTCCCAAGATTTGGGGCACTCATTGCAATTAAAATTTAGTTTCCCAGTTCTTCAACCTGGACAGGATATAGTGACTACTTTAACAAATAGAATATGGCAGATCATACATAGGAAGAAATGTTTAATAGAACTGACTTGAGATCTATTAAATTCCCTCATCAGGGGCATGTCTTTGGGAAAAAAATAATGGAAAATGCCTGGCCTAATGTCTTCCAACTAAAAAGTTGTTTAGAGTATATATATGGCCTTGTATGTATATATATGGCCTTGTGTGTATATATATGGCCTTGTGTGTGTGTGTGTGTATATATATATATATATATAGCCTTGTGTGTTTATGGCCTTGTATGTATATATATGTATGTATATATATGGCCTCCAACAATCTATGAGATTTGGTTTCTTTGGGAATGTCATCCAAATCATACAGCTTTTTGAGATATAAGCTGGACAAAACTGTCAAAACAACCATTTTAGCACTTTAGAAATCAACCAAAAGTACAAAAAAATCAAGAATATGTGCATGAAACTAATAAATTAAAGAAAACAATATCATGAATCTGTTGTGTTCTTATCAAGGACTTTCTATGCAGAAATTTCATTTTTGATATATATTAGAAGTACATTTTTGATACAGAAGAGAACGATTTGAAGGAGT
>PVKS010040016.1:0-16886 GCA_004027875.1 Aplodontia rufa | reverse complement strand
AAAAAAAAAAAAAAAAAAAAAAAAAAAAAAAAAAAAAAAAAAAAAAAAAAAAAAAAAAGAAAAAAGAAAAAAGAAAAAAGAAAAAAAGAAAAAGAAAAGAAAGGTTAAAAATGGGGCTGGGGATGTAGCTTGGTGTTAGAGGGCTTGCACATTCTATCCCCAACAGTACAAAAACAAAACCAAATGCACCATGGATTTCATGTCATATGTACTCTACCACAACTGGAGTTTTTTAAAAGTTGCAGATTTTCTGACAGAGTTGTCAGAGAATGTCATTGCTGCTGGTGGATTCATGGAGGCTTCAAAAGAGAACTGGGATTTGAGCTAGGCATTGATCTTCCACTTTTTCTTTAAATCCAGATTAAATAGTCCCTCTCTATAACTAAACTGTCCACTATGACAGCCCCTCACCACATATGGCTTATGAGTGTCTCAAATGAGTTTAGTCAGAATTGTGATGTGTTTTTAGTTAAAACTACCAGCTATTGAATAGTCAATATGAAAAAAATGTAAAATATCTCAACAATTTTATATTGGTTACATATTAATATTTTGTTTTGTTTTGTTTTTTTAAGAGAGGATGACAGTGAGAGAGACAGAGAAAGAGAGAAACAACTTTATTTAGTTGCTCCAACACTCAGTTGTGTACGTGGTGCTGGGGTTTGAACCCGGGTCCTCATGCTTGCCAGGCAAGCGTAGAAACTGCTAAGCCACCGCTCCAGCCCCACATTAATATTTTGAATGTATGAAAATAATAATATACTTATAAAATTCAAAAAAATGTTGCAGATTACCATACCACATGTCCGAAATTTTAAAAAAACAAATAAAATGATCTTTCTTCTTAGCAAAAGTCACAAAAACTTGGCTGGGAAATATAAATACCAGACAAAGGGTCCTGCTCAGGTTTAGATCTAAGAGGACTGGGGAGGGTCCCCAAGAACAGTTGATTTCCGTATCTGGGGATGGGGATGTGTTTTCCTCCCATTGGATCAATTTCCTTAATAAGAGCACCCAGAGGCTCTCAGGATTGGGGACCCGGGAAATGATCCACTGTTCCCAAGACAGCTTCAGGGCCCTTGGATTGCCCTCCACAGGCTGCACTCAGATGCCCTGTAGAAGCCGCTTCTCAGTTTCTGGTGGAAATAAGCTGTTGGGTTCCTCCCAGGTCCCAGAGCTGCAGGCTTATTCTCTTTTAATTTAGGGTTGCTAATGAAGAGTGATTAACAGCTTCCAGGGAGTCTGGCACCCTCTGTTTAGAAGTGGTTAATCAGGGCTATCTGAGAAACATGGTTTTCACACTCCTACAAGTTCTGGGTTGCAGTTTGAAACAGCAGAATATGACACCAGGCCCACAGCCAAGTGAGTCCACTAACAAGGCTTTTTTAATGAAAGGATCTGTTCGGGTAACGAGAGCAGCTTGCTGAGCCCCTAAAAGTGCAGGACATTAAGTGATTTCCTGACATTTGCCATGAGAGGTGGGCTTAGCATCCTCCCTTCCCCAGGTGGCAAATCACCTGGACTCACAGGCTTGGAGGGCAAGTGACACTTTGGATTTTTATTTATTTTTTTTTAAATTTTATTTTAATTATTTTTTGTAGCAGGGATTGAACCCAACGGCACTTAACCACTGAGTCACATCCCCATCCCTTTTTACTTTCACACAAGGTCTTGCCAAGTTGATTCCTCACTAAGTTGCTGAGGCTGGCCTCAAACTTTTTATCCTCCTACCTCAGCCTCCCCAGCCACTTGGATTACAGGCATGCACCTTCCTAAACCCATGCTGGGCTCCAACCTCCTTCCACACCTTTGTTCATGCAATCATTTCCACATGCAGTGCCCTCTGATATGGAAACATCCAACTCCTTTGTCCAATTGCAGCTCAGCTGCTGCCTCCTACAGGAAGCCTTCTTTGACTTCTCCCAGAGAGCCTCCCTCACACTGCTGGTCCTTTGAGCCACCACCACCCTTGATTTTTGCAACTTGTTAATGGGTCTTTTCCCTTTGTAGGTGGGGACTGTCTCAAGGACTAGGTCCCATTTGTGCCTGGGCCACCATGGGAAGCTGCTGTGGGTGGGGAAAGGGAGCCAATCTGTTCTGCCTGGAGGCTGAGCCAGGCCTACCTCTTGGATCATGTGACCTACAGGATGTGATTCTCAGCTTGTGGTCCCCTAGAACCCTTCACAGGCTCCCCATAGACCAGGACAAAGCCCAGAGACAGAGCTCCCTCCCAGCTCCCTGGGACCTTGGCAACCCCAAAGTCACCTGCCCTTTCAGGACCTGTGGCTACTTTCCTTCCTGAAGTCCCCTCCCCCTCTGCCTGCAACCCCCTCTTCCCTGTCTCAGCCCGCAAACTCCTCCACACCCCTCACTGCCCAGCTCAGTTGTCCCCCACTCCACAAAGCCCCTGCACCCAGCTGTGCCCCTCCATCAAGATTCCTGCCTGTGCAGCTGAGCCCTGTGAGCCCTGCAGGACCCTGGCAGCTGCATGGCCTGAAACTGTGTGCTCCTGAGAGAATGAGAGAGGCCTGAGTTCAAATCCTGCAGCCACCATCTCAGCCCTGCACTCAGGCTTCAGTCCTGCAGGAAGGAGCTGCGTGGAGCATCAGGGGTGGGGATCAGATGCCCCAGGCCTTGCAGACACCATCCCATCCTGGAGCAGAGATGCACTCAGCACCCAGGACATGGCTGGTGCTAATCACATGCAGAACGGGCCTCACTTCTGGCACCCACCATGGCGACTTCCTTTCTATGGCTACAGTGTGACCCCCAGTGTCCCCCTCTTTGGAGACAGCCCCCTGGAAGAGATAATAAAAGCTCTCTCACTTTCTCAGAGTCACCGCATGCTAATGGCTGTAGACTCCACAGAGTGTGAAACCAGGAAAGGCTAATTCCCCAGAAGAGATGGAGAAATCTCCTTGAGCTCCTCAGTCACAGCTGTTAATGGCCACAATGGTGAGGGCTGTGTGGTGCTGTCCTGCTGGCCTCAGCAAAGGCTGTTCTTGACCCAGGTGGGTACACACAGAGTCAGGGCTGTGGCATCTGTAGCCCTGGTGACAACACGTCATCAGGTCCAAATCCTTAAAGATGGGGTATGGGTCCAGAGAGGGAAGGCAAACTGCCCGAGGTCACACAGCAAGGGAGGAAAACTGAACTTTGGTCTTCTAAGCCTTCCCGGACCTGCGCCTGGGGTGTAGACAGTCAATCCTGCTTGCCACAGCAGTCCGTGAGGCTGGAGGGACTGTGTAGTGGCAGAGCCAGGTGGAGGACCTTAAGATAACAATTTTAAATATTCTTATGGGAAAGGGATAGGCTCCTTATCAAACAGGATATAATTTTTTAATCACTAAAATGTTTGCAAGTCTGGACCAGATAAATAGTATCTCAGGAAAATTAAAGAACTGAACTACCTTGAAAAAAATCTATTATTTTTCAGGATTAGGTATTTGATGAGTTAATGTGAGCTTTCATGAACCAGAGACTCAGTGTGAATTGGGATTGCAGATGTTTAGGCTTTGGTGGCATTCTATTATTTTCCATTCACCATTATAATGCAGTAGGGAAACTCAGAGAGTGAGAATTAATGTTCCTGTAATAGTAAGAAAAGTTATTATTCAAAAGTTTCTGGATGCCTCTTTCTCTTAAAGGCAAATCCCCTTCAGAACCACCCTTTGAACACTGTTTATTTTCATTGTCAAAGACACTGGAAAAAAAGGGAAGATGTTCTTTGTTTTCTCTTTTTTTCTTTCTTCTTTTTTTAAGATATTCTTTATAACTCAATAGTGGCTTGCTGGGTGACATGAATAGACAAATATGTATAATGGCCAAAGCCTTCTAGGAGAAATTGATTAAAAAACGGGCACACACATTTTTCATCTATACGAGCTTGAAAAATATTCACTAACATACAGCAAGTGTTTTTCAATGACAAAATTAAGCATTGTTTTGTAGAATCACAGACATGTGTAAATATCACCACCACTTCTGGAATATATTAACACACCACAAACAAATTCTATATCCACAGGCACCCAGTCCTCATCCCCTCAGACTAGCATTAGAGAACCACTTATTTCAGTGTGGATGAGATCCACACATAGTTCCATCATGCACAAGCAGTATTAAATAGTATGATCAACATATGAAACACATGGACTGTCATAGACTGAAGAAATTTAAGTTGTTATTACCTATTTGTAGAAACATTTGCTATTAATGATATATGATACTACCCCATCAGAAATGGAGACTCACTGCAATTACACTAGCACATCTGACTATAACTTGAAACAACACAACAGTGTTCATTCAAACATGTGAAGTCCAGGGGGATGCTTCAAGAGAATGCACGTTGTGGAAACACACAAAAAAAATAAACTGTGAGGAAAATGGTTATTAGGGGCTAGTCACATTTTTGGTCATATTATATCCAGTTTAATAAATAGTATAAAATACCATGAAATTTTTTAGATAAATGTATGAGAGAGAGAAAGCAAAGTATATATGTGCATATATATATATGTATATATATATAACATACATGTGATATTTCACATGTATGCATGTTTGAAAAATATGTAGGGCAAGAAAAAATGCGAATGATATATTTATTGTTGACAATCTGGATTTCTTCTTTTGAGGAGTGTGTTTAGTTCTTTGTGAAATTATTGATTATCATGTACATTGATAGGACACTAATTAAATACATATATATACATATATATATATATATATATATATATGCACACACACATATATGTAAATAACAGAAATACCAATAGGAGGAAATGGAACAGAAAGTGGGAGGAAAAGAGGGGTGGGGGAAATAATGGGGACAGAATTAGAATAAATTATAGTCCATGCTTTCATAATTATGTCATAGTATATTTGATTGTGATGTATAAAATTCGTTAAAAATAAGTAACATTGTTTCATCCTTTAACTTCTTGATGGAATTAGGTATGCTACGAGATTATCTTCTGTGTGGAGCTGGAGAAGTTGCTTAGCGGTTGGCATACTTGGCTTGCATTTGTGAAACCCTGGGTTCAAACCCCAGCACAACATACAGCTGAGTGTCAGAGAAATAAAGGTCACATGAAAAAATAAATAACATTGACTCTCTTATTTCTCTCGCTCTCTTTCTCTCTCTCTAAAAAATAAAACCAAACAAAAATAAAGATTGTATAATGTAAAATGATTATCACACAAATAAACTACATTTAGTCAAAATTGTTCTTCTCAATTCTGGCTTTAGTAAATAGTTATTTATCACCTAGTAGATACTGAACACTCTTACAAAGGAGATCTCTAAGCAGAGGTACCAAATGAACCTGTCGCCAAATAATTGTGGAGGTTTAGAGAGAACTCAAGCACATTGGAGATATATTTTGAAGTTACTAGCATACAGATGTACATATTTGTAGTGAGTTTAGGAGAATTGAAAGGATCCAGCAAATGCTTCAAGGGTGCACTGTAACGTACGGAATGAGCTGGAGTTGAAGAAATTGGTATAGGAGTCCAACAATAAAACACCAGTAAGAAAACAAAGAAACTGTGGCATGTCAGTAACCAAGATGTACTCTGATAAATTTGGCTAGGCAGTTAAATTAATGGAAGACTCAGGACTGAATGCAAGTCCTAAACTGACATTTTTTGTGCCTTGTTTGATTTTCAGATTAAATCTTTGTTATATCCATGAATGTTTTCTCAAACAAAAATATCACCTAAGCCTACACTGTAGGTAGCAGTGAATGACATTTTCAAGGTCCTGCCTTTGGTTGAGAACAAAAACCAAGAGTCTTCCATAATTTTTACAGGGTATATATGGGTACATGTGAGTCTGTTCATGTTCTATTGAAGCCTTTGATAAATATCATCTACCATTCAGAGTGGGGGGAGGAGAAATACGGACACAGAAGTGCATGAAAAGATCATGCAAAGACACAGAAGATGGCAATCTACATGCCAAAGAGTGAGCCTCAAAAGAAAACAATCCAGTGACCAGCACATATATAATGTCTGGAATTAGGACAAAATAAATTTCTGTTCTTAACCCCTATCTCTGGGGCATTGTCTCATGACAGCTCCAAGGAACTGATTTAGCCCATTAGGACACACAAACACTGTCCCTGCAGCATGGCAAAATGAAATTACAATTGAATCACATGACATTCCACCAACATTTAAAAGCTGAACTGCTGCAAGAAATGACATTTCTTACTGGAATATTATGAAGGCATGAGAGGACACAGCTCCTTATCTAGTAGCTCTATAGAGATTTATTTTGTGATTTTGCATAGTTACAAAAAATATGTAGAAGAGCTTAAATTTCTTTGCTTGTGTAACCCTCACTCCTTTGTGTAAATACTTTCCTGGTAAGAAGATTAGTATTGAAGTCTCGTAAAAGGAATAGAAGTACCATGGAGGAGTTGAGTGCTATGTGGGCTAACTGGGGCAGGGAGCTAAAACAAAAAGAGTAGCAACAGTAAAGAAATACTTATGGCCCCGTAAAAATTGAAAATGATGTGAAAATAGTTTATCTCTTATATCTACAGTTTACATTCTGAAGATTTACATCAATTAGGTTGCCCAGATTTCTTTGAGAACGGGAACATAGGTGATTCAAGTGGCAAAGTGTTAGGACAGAGGTTAGGGGAGTCCCTTATTTGATAGCTTGTTCTGGCCATATCCGAGTCATCTCCAGTTCCTGCCTGTGGAGACCCATTCTTCGTTCATCTGTCCTGAGACCAGAGATATTATTTTTGCTTTTGTGGTGCACTTTCTCTTTACTCAGACAGATTTAACAAATTGCTCCCTGATAATCTGCATGAAATTCTGCAAGGAGATTACCTTATATTCTTATATATGGGAAAAAGTTTAACAATGACCATCCTGGCTGATACCACAGGAGACACTCTCATTAAAATTTTTATACCCAGATCAAGTATATATGAATAGGTCTTCATCCAGTGGTGACACCAGATTACAGAATAACATCTCTGGATAAATAGCTGAGTAGAAGAACCATTATCCTATACATAAATATCCACCTTGACATCCATGTTCAATGGTAGAAACATGACAATCCTGTCAGATATCTAATGTCTCATAACAACTTACTGTCATTGCAGCTCCACTACAATTCCTCTCCATTGCCCCTCCATGCATATGGAGATGGGAAAGAACTAAGGACTTTTCAGTTGTTATCACAGGTAAGTACTTACCTGGTTTGAGCTTCTTTGGGGTGTTCCCTTTTGTGTGTAGTTACCTCCTTCTAAGCAGCCATGTGGGTATGAAGTGAGGGCTGACTCAACATCTAAAAGTGTTCTTTCAAGACCTTTGTGTAGCCAGAGCCTTGGAAGATTTCGACACCTTATGAAAACATCTTGCTCTCTTGAGCATCTCTCTTCATATCAGCTGAATAAGGGTCTGCCTGTAGAATGTGTTTGCCTGGTTACCAGGATTCTAAGTTCTGTGGGTTCTAATGCTAAGTAATGGAGATAACTTCTTCAAAGCTGAATTACATGGATGTTTTTGCATAATAGGATTTCCCCAAAGTGTTCTTTGGGTTGCTGGCTTGTAACTTCCTTATCTGTACAAAATTATACAGAAATGACCTTTCAGTCCCTTTGGAAGTTGTCAATACCACTAGGGACCATTGTTGAAAGAGACACATATGAAATGAAGTCAGTGCAATTTATTTAGGTGTCAAGCATAGAAAACTTTAAATCTTGAAAAGGTGAGAAACACAAGGGGTGAGAGGCACCATGAAATACACTCTGGCAGGCCTGAGTATTAGTAATATGATCATGGACAAGTCATTTCTCCTCTAGGACTAATTTTCCAGTTTGCATCAGCAAGATGGTACTTGAAATCAAATGAACTTTAGATATCATCATTCCCTGACAATAAACCTGACAATTTTACCCTATTGTGTTCAGAATTAGATGGATGTGTCCCATCATAGCCAGTGGGCTGCACAGCCCACACAATGGAACACATTACAAAGCAGTTTATGACTCAGTTCTGTACAAAAGCATACAATAAAATTGAAGGGATATTGCAGCCGTATGAGAAAATAGATTTCACTCCAACAAAGTTTCATAGACTGGATAGCTTCTGAACAACATCAATTTATTTTTAAAAGTTCTGAAGTATGGAAGAAGCCCAGCAATATCTCTTTCTAGATATTTTCAATGCTCTGAATGTTATCTATGGAATTTGAAGTCTTTTATCCCCCATAAAATCCAATTTCAGTGTGTTCTTAAAGGAGAAATAAGACCAACAATTTATGAACATAATCCTTCCACTTAAAGTCCATTAAATTGTATGGGAAGAAACTAGAACTCTATCTCTTATTATTTTCTACACAAGGTGACACAGACTTACTTTAGCTTTACATAGGTATAATATAGAACCCTATCACTGTCTTCCCTAGCACCCTGAGTGGCATGTGCCTATAATCCCAGCTAATTGGGAGACTGAGGCAGAAGGATTGGAATTTGAGGTCAACCTCAGCAACTTAGTGAGACTCTGACTCAAAATGAAAATTAAAATGGGCTGGGGACATAGCTCAAAGGTAAAGTCCCCTGGGTTCAATCTGTTACCCTCCCTCTCAAAAAAGACAGTTCAAGATAAGGAGGAACTGGGAAACCTCCAGAGAGATCACAGTTATTCTTATGAGGGGGCACCGCACCTGGAGTGGGATTATTTTCTGATGATCATCCCAAACATCACCACATAATCTGGGGAGATTTGGGACTGCTGGCACATAGCCACACACACCAGAGCTGAAGACACAAGGCAGTGGTTGTACAGAATGTCCAGTGTTCCAGATACTGACTTACACCCCACTTGAAACACCGTATTAGGCGTTTATGCAGCCATGAATGGATTAACATGAAAAATACAATGAAGGCTGTTTGAAAACCACAGAGACTCTTACCTGACAAACAAACATCCCTCAGTCTTAATTAAAATAAAAATCTATGAATATGTAACAACACATCCCATCATTATGCACAACTGTAATGCACCAATAAAAAGACAAATATGAAAAAAATCATTTTATCCAAGTCTCCAGGACTCCTTCTTATCACCAAAACTATATGCCCAATCACCCTGATTGCCAAAACATCCAGACCCTCACATACTTTATGGGGCTATTCAAAGGGTAATGAATCAATTGTGGAGTAGAAAGTTGAGTCAAAAACAGGGCACTGAGAAACCCATTATGAGGACGGGAAATTCAGACAAAACAGGAGAACTTGTTATTCTTAAAAATTCCAGCTCTGAACCCCATACCGATCTCTCTTGCAGGTGATCCATGCAGCTCCTATGCTTGCCAGTCAAAAGTGACAACTTCAACTTGGGTTGCTCTTTGGAAACTTCTTCAAATTCCCAATAAAACTGGGGGGAAGCACAGCACAGAGGTTTGGGAATCTGAGGCAGGGGGATCACAAGTTCAAACCCCAGCCTCAACAACATATCAAAGCCTTAAACAACTTAGCCAGACCCTATCTATTGAAGTAAAAAGCAAAACAAAAACAGACACTGGGCATGCGAGGGCATGTTGGTAATTCCAGAAGCTCTGGAGGCTAAGGCAGGAGGATTGCAAGAGCAAAATCAACCTCAGCAGTTTATCGAGGCCCTAAGCAACATAGCAAGATCCAACCTCAAAAAATAAAAAGCGTTCTGGATATGGCCAGGTGATTAATCAAGCACTAATGAGTTCAATCCCTCATTCTGAAAAACAAAACAAAACAAAACAAAACAAAAAGGGAAGAGGTACCAAGTCATGCCTCTCCTCTCTGAGAGGATTCTTCCTTTTCTATCCTTCAAATAAACTCGTATGTGTGACATCGAATACCATGTGTAAAACCTTTCTAACCTGACTGCAAATACCAGGGTGACAGGGACCTTTACCTTTGGCTGAGCTTCCCAGAAGCTTCCTGATGTTACCAGCCTTGTAACAAAGGGGGCAACTGCTGCAGAAGTGGACCCAGGTGTGCAGACTCTAAAGTACCCACCCACCTTTTGTAGTTACCATCATAGCTAGAACCACCAGCTGAAACAGTCTCCCTCACCCATCTCAAAATGCCCACACCCACTCACTATTTCCTGGTTTTCAGGGTGCCTGGCAGTCTCCCTAAGGATTTTCCAGCACTTTTGAGGCAGAGCAAAATGAGAGTCCTAAAAGAAAGAGCAGGGGGCAATATTTTGTTCCTAAGAATGGCCGACTGCAAAAACAGACTGCACCACATCAGGGAAATTCTACTCCCATCCCCAACCCGTCAGTGTCTGTGCCCTTCATTGGACAGTTCTGAACCAAAAATTCTGATTGGATTGATTGTGCTTCAGACTCTGCCCCCTGAATCTGAGCCTATTGAGCCTTCTTTGTGAGTGACAGTATAAGGAATCCAACCCTCAAATGAATGAGTTCTGAATGGCAGGTGGTTGTCTGCAGCATTTATTTATTTTATATTTTTTTCTTTAAGTGCTAGGAACAGAAATAAGAGCTTTAGGTTGAACCTATTTTAAGGCAGGGTTCCCTGGCAGTATTAGGATCTATCCCAGCCAGGAGGACATTTGTATTTGACTATGTAGACATGGTCACATCGAGTTTTGAATCATATGTATATATAATGTTCATGAACAGAAATGACAGTCAATATCAAATTCCATTCAACTTTTCTGCTTTCAGGTCTTATGAGAATGCATCTTGATCATTGAACTAGGAAACAAAGATAGCAATCCAATAGATGGATTTAGCTGGGCCAGTGAAGAATCTGGCCCAAAGGGTTTTGAGTAAGGGATCTAGAGCCCCACTTTCCCCTCACCCTGTGGTGCAAACCATGCATCATTCATAATGGGTTTATCTTCAGAAGATTCAGTGCCCCCCAGTTCTTTTATTCTCCTACCACCCCTGCCTCAAAGCTGAACTCTCAATTCATCCAGCAGACAGAGGGAGTTCTAAACTATGTGTGGAAACCTGGCAGTGCCCAAGGGCCTGCTTCTGAGCCTGCCTGCTCTCCAGTCTCTTCCCAGGACCTGGGGCCCTGGATGTGCTACCTTTTCACCATCCTAGAACTCCCAAAGTGTTACTATGTGTGTACCTTTCCCTCTGCCAGAGGCTGGGCCTGTCAAGCTGCCTGGTGCCCTCTGACCCTGTAACATCCGTGTCAGTGTCAGCCCACAGGCCCTGCCTCCTTCAATTCCTTCATGGAATCTCTTTGCCCTCATAGAACTTCTGAGGTGTTTATATCAAAATCTATGGGTGTAGCTGGTGCCCTTGACCCACCCTCTTTCCTCAGTGCTAGCTCACAGGTCCTGCCTCCTGTAGCTCCTTTGATGACCCTTCTATGCTACTTCCTCCTCTTTTCTTTTCTTTTACTGGGGATTAAACCCAGGTGCGGTTAACAACTGAGCCAAAACTCCAGCCCTTTTCAATTTGTATTTTGAGACAGAGTTTTATAAAGTTGCATAGTATGGCCTTGCTAAGTTGCTGAGGCTGGCTTTTTATCTTATGCTATTCCAGCCTCAGCATCCAGAGAGTGGATTACAGGCATGTGCCCTCGTGTCTGGCTCTCTCTCTCTCTCTCTTTCTCTCTCTCAGACAAAGACAGTTGTATTTCTTTTTTCTTTTTCTGTTTCTCCTCCACTTAGTTGTATATGTGGTGCTGGGGATGGAACCCACATCTTTGGGGATGCCAGGCAAGTGCTCTTCTGCTAAGCCTCCTTTCCAGCACTCTTTCCTTCTTTCATAGGCAGAGGCCTGGTGCATTGTCATCCATGTGTCCTCTGCACCTTTCCTGCCCTGTGGGCACCACCCTGAACACACCAGGCTGACTTTCAAAACTGTCCACATAAATGAGTGATGTAAAAAAATGGGGAGACTTTAGAGCTATGACTGCTGAGAAGGCAGTCAGTGGCCAGGGTCCTCTGCTCCCCACTCCTGAAATGTATGTGCAACTGTGGAATGCTTCAGGATGATTTTCAAATCTGTCACAGTACATGAGTGAAGTAAAATGATGGAGGACACCTAAGAGCTATCACAGCCAAGAGGACAGTAGGTGGTCTCAGTGAGGAGAACCCTGGAGAGGGTTATAAATTAGGCAGGGTTGCTAATGATATGTCCCATGGGGTACGCTGTAGCTAAGGCCTGAGGGACATGTGGCCACCACACCTAGAACAAGTGACAAACTGTCATGTGCAGGGCCTTCCCACCAGACCAAAACCTTCATCTGTGTCGGGGCATGTAGGGGTCCTGAGGTAGCAGAAGGCCCAGGAATCACAGGATTCCCAGGGCCTTCTTCCCAGTCCTGCATACAAAGGAACCAGAATTGTTGGACTACATGTTACTTCCCATGGAGGACAAACAGGAGGGCACACAAAAGGAGGGTCAGCACTGGGTATCCTTGGTTTTTGGCAAAATTTGAGTAAGAGGGGAGGTGGGCTGTGTGGTGCAGACAGGGGCCCCTTTCTTCCACCCAGATCAGAACATGCCTACCTCTGTGGGGGCTGACCCTGTTTCATGGGAGATGAAGGTTTTTCACTTAAGGTGTGGGTCAAACATTAGCACCTTGAGTCAGACCCTGTTACCCTGAATATGGTGCCCATATGCTGTGCACCCCCAAACAGGCTTTTGGGCTTCTTCCTGCCTTCCCATCTCTTCTAATACAGCCAAGAGCCATGCTGTGTGTGTTTTTTTAGGAGGTTTAAAGAGTATAAAGTTGGTTGGGGGATCTGGCCCATTGGTGATTGAGGCAAGCAACTTGGCCCAGCTTGTGTTAATCTTGCCTTATTCATTTACTCCAGTATTTGGTGTGGGGTTTTTTCATTATTTTGTTTGTTCATGCTGTAATTGATTTCTCTAACATAGCCTTGTTCTTTTCTACTTTCTTCCCCACCCCAGGATTCCTGTTTTAATCTCATTTAATCTCTTCATCCTTCATTTTATTGATTGCTCAATTCATTTCATTTTCTGCCTCTATCTTTCCCTTACACCACTTTTACTCTCCTTCTTTTATAAAACAGGTCCTGATAATTTTCTTATCACTGATGCCAATTTTCATTCAGCCACCTTGTACATGTTAATTTCCTATTTGTACTCTTCAGATTATGGCATTACAGAGAACATTTTCAATGAGCATTCATTTTTAGGTGATATATATGTTGATTTAAATTGATACCTATTTTGATTTAAATTGATATCTCTTTTTAAGGAGATATCAATATGTGAAGGAAGAGTTTGGCCATGTTCACTTGTGCCTTGGACATGGCAATATAAGCCCTACCCACGGCATATCCCTAAAAGAAAGCTCCCCACTACAGCAATGCACATGTACCAGTGGAATGAGAAATCTATCCCAAAGCATGCAGAACATCATCCTAATCACAAAGATAACATGAGAATATGGGGCTATAAGATGCCCAAATTTTCATAATTCCTCAATAACTGCAATGACTTTTTCTCTAACATCATTAAAGGAAATAGGATAAGAATGTTTAATAATATTTATTTATTTCCTGAATAGGAAAGGAATGAACTGGAAAGATAGTTTTTTGTACCCTAACAACAAAGATCCCATCCTGGAAGGTTTTTGATTCAGTTACCATGCAGTTGTTTATCTGCTTTGGCCTATTATCTGTCTGGTTATAGGCATTTAGGTCAAGAGAAAATAAAAGGAAAAATCTTGGCATGAATGACTAAAATATGAAAGTAAAATTCTGGGGTTTTGGAAAGACTGTTAATTAACATGAAAGTGTTCCATTGCCCCTGCTGTTATTTATATGCAAGATTTTCACAATATATGATCATCATTTAATAGTAATTTTATTAATAGGTAAGTTCTTCAATATTTAAGAAAGTTATACAAATGAGAGCAAAAATCATCTTTAGAAAAAAAATTCTCAATTAGAATAATCTTCACCTTGATGTTGCCATAATTTCTTATGTTTTTTTCAAATTCATAACCAGCTAAATTCTTTTAGCCTTACATACTCAGGGATGATGTTTGGATTCTTCAACAATACTCAAAAAGGTCAATTTATTTGGCCTACTTTACCTTCTGGAAGCAAGGAAAACAAGTAAAATGGGATATTAAATTTCCATGTTTACATACCCATGGCTCCTCATTTTCAATGCCATCATGGTTTTCAAGCTCATCCTCTGATATCACATCAAACTGTGGCTCTGCTGGCACAGATAGAATGTACTTCAATTAGAACAGTAAAAAAGGGTGATAGGGGTTGGGGACTTAGCTCAGTGGCAGAGCACTTGCCTAGCGTGCACCAGGCCCCGAGTTTGGTCCTCAGCCCTGAAGGAAAAAAAAAGGTGATAACCTCTCCAAATAAGAAGGATTAATATTAATGATAATGTATATTGATATCTCCCACAACTGTTTAAATGAATCTGAATAATAGGTGAATATTTTCATTTCTATAATTATATAATTGTTGTCTGTGTGGACCTGGGGACTGTACTCAAGAGCTTGTGCATTTTTGTTCAGCACCTAGTTCTATACCCAGGCTTTTGAAACCTGGAGATGGGGTCTTTGTGTTGTGCTCTGGCTGGCCTGACATGCCATCATCCTGCTCCAGTCTCCCAAGTATCTGTGATTTACAGATGTGCTCCTCTGCACCCAGCACATATTCAGTCCTTTCACTAGTATTTTTGATGATTCAATACTTTGTCAAGCTACTTGGAAAGACATCAGATGTCTACAGGTTCAGTACATATGGTAACTCAAAGGGTCATCTGCTCAAGGTAATAAAGTATGTATCATGTCACCCCATTTGTCCTGCAGTTTTATGGGGCCAAACTTGTGAAAAGATTTCAGGGTAAGGTATGCATCACTTTTCATCAAAGAGAGGTCTCTCAATATGTTGCCTCAAATATATTCTTTGAGAAACAGAGCAAGTACACTTTTTGTTGTTTTTTTCATAGCCATGTGGACAGTGGTGCAACTTCTTTTCCTGTATCCTCTGGATTGAACAACTCCAACTTTACTGACCCACACAAGTGAGAAGATATATGTCTCATATAAGAAACAATGCATGAGGCCTGGGGTGGTGGTTCAGCGGTCTTGGCACTTGCTTGGAATGTGGAAGGATGCTTGTTTGAACTCAAGCACCACAGATACAACAAAGTGACAGAGCAACAAATGCCACATTGTGGCGGGTGGCACCCGGGGCCCATGCCACGCAGGCAGCTTTAAGATGGTGGCTGGCAGCTGGCCAAGCCAAGTCAGCTGACCTCGTGCTGCTCCTGGTTCATATGCTTGCAATATCTGACCACTTAGAGACAACCAATAGGAGCCGGCAGCAGAGCTTTTTTCCTCATAGCAACAACCTGCTGATTGGGTTACCTGCCCTATATAAGTAGTGCAGCTTCCTGAATAAAGTGAGCACGGGAGATCTCCAGAAGCAACAAGAGTGTGTGTGTCGTTATTGCTGCTTCACCGGTCGAACGCAGCAAGGTGGCCCGTACGGGGACACCTCTGAAAACAGTGGTAAGTGGCTAAAGCAAGGAAAGTTGTTAGGGATAAACAAGAATTCTATTCGATAGAGTTGGGGGTAGGTGAAAGTATCTCCTGAGAGGAGAGGAAGTACTAGCCTAGAGCTGGGGTATTATCTCCTGCGAGGAGAGGAAGTACTGGCTTCGAGCCGGGGAAGGACTGGCCTAGAGCTGGGGTAGGAACCTCGAGGAAAGGATATCCTGTGAGGAGAGGAAGTACTGGCTTCGAGCTGGGGAAGGACATCCTATGTTTTGTTGAAGAATTTGTTCTGTGTGTCTTTGTATGTTTATTGTTGGTGTGGGTTTTGTAGTATTGTTGTAGTTGTAATTTTGTTAGGGATTAGAATTCACCATGGGCTCGGAAATGTCACGAATGAGAATGGAACAACCGCTTATGGAACTATTGAAAAGAAATGGTATGCCTTTAAAAACGGCCACAGCCCGGGCATTCCTTAAGACGGTGGAGGAATGTTGCCCTTGGTTTCTAGAGGAAGGGCTATTAAATACCTCTCAATGGGAACATTTGGGGGAGGAACTGTGCAGATAAGACAGAGAAAAGCCTCTCCCAGTAGGAGTGCTAGCTATATGGAATCTGGTGCGCAGTTCTTTGCAGACCCCGAAAGAGGAAATACAAGATATTGTCCAAAAGGGAGAGGAAGTATTAGAGGAAATTAAGGCAAGCTCAACCTCGTCTGTACTCGGAGAGGATCTAGACAAGCTATCTCATTCAATGCTGATAGAGCTGGATCGTCAGATCAGAGAGCAGCAAGGAAAAGGTCCTAGTGCCCCCCCCATGCCTCCTGCATATAATGATGGGTGTTGTTGTAAATGCTCATCCCACTATTCCACCGCTCAGGGTAAATCTAGGGTGGAGGAGATTACATGGAAGGACATTAATGACTCCACTGATCCTGGGGCCTTTCCCGTATTGCAGGATGCAAATAGAACCTGATACTATGAACCTGTGAATTTTAAGCTAGTTAAGCAATTAAAAGAAGCAGTCATGACTTATGGAGTGCAAGCAGCATTCACACTCTCCCTATTAGAGTCCTTGGGCTCTTCTAACCTTACACCTTTAGATTGGGGGAATCTTGCCCGTGCATGTCTGTCTGGGGGTCAATACCTATTGTGGAAAGTTACTAATCAAGAGCGCTGCTTAGATCTCGCTCATCTGAATGCCAATGCAGGCAACCCTCAATGGAATCTGGATATGTTGTTAGGTATGGGGCAACATGAAGGACAAGCACAGCAAATTAATTATCATCCAGGTGTGTACCAGCAGATAAGTGCCGCAGCTGTCAAAGCCTGGAAGACCCTCTCTGGCACAGGAGACTTACAAGGGCAGTTGTCTAAAGTCATCCAAGGGGCC
>PVKS010040015.1:0-16879 GCA_004027875.1 Aplodontia rufa | reverse complement strand
AAACAATCCAACAATATTTAGTCATCCTTTTCACAACTCTTTTTATATCATTTATATGTTCAGATTATTTCCTTTCATTAAGATTTTTAAGTTCTTGCCGGGCTCAGTGGCACACGCCTATAATACCAGTAGCTAGGAAGGCTGAGATAGGAAGATTCCAAGTTCAAATGCAGCCTCAGCAATTTAGCTATCCCCTAAGCAACTTAGCAAGAACCTGTCTCAAAAACTAAAAAAATAAAAAGGGCTGGGGATATGGCTCTGTAGTTAAGCTCCCCTAGGTTCAATCCTCAGTACCAAAAAAAAAAGGATTTTAAGTTGTTGTTTCTATTATTGCATTTAATGTTATAAATACAGTTTAAACTATGCAGCCCTAAATATGCAGCTTTGGAAATTCAATTGTGAGAAAGCAAATGATCTTGTAGTTTCCAGAACAGCTAATATTAAAGTCATATTTCATATGTTTGAGTTTGGTTTTTTGTTGTTGTTATGGCTAGAATAATTCACACATCTTGGGTGGAGACTTAAGGGAAAGAGGGCATCTGTTTAAATAGATAAACTAAATTGCTGTTTATCGGTTGGTGGTTTCACCAGTACCACTATTCTCAACACCTTTATTGATATACTCAAATGTTATTTGGACTAGATTAAACAGAATCCTGGGATACTCCATGTATTTATTAAAGACTGATTTATTGTTCAAGATGTTAAAGAAATTATGTATTTCATTCTTTTGCACTCTTCTGTTTTTAAATATAATACCTGCAAGACACTTTCCATTAAGAATATGGTTTACAGGCTGGAGTGGTGGCTCAGCCGTATGGCGCTTGCCTGGCATGCACAAAGGACATGAGTTCAAACCCCAGCACCACATATGCACAATGAGGTCATGGAGCAGCGAAGGCCACATGAAAAACTAAATAAAAACTGTTTCTCTCTTTCTCTCTCTCTCTCTGTCCCTCTCTCTTTAAAAAAAAAAAATAGTTTATATTATATAACATATTGATTACAGTAAGTTTACAGTTAATATGTATAACAAAAAGTAAAGTTCATCGCAATTTAAGTCATTCTTACTACTGTTTACACAAATACACTCACACAACACACCTGTTTGCCAGACAAAACAAAAAATAACAGTAGTACTTATTTTTTGTTGTTGGGTTTTTGTTTGTTTGTTTTTCATATTGAGGATAGAACCCAGGGGTACTTTACTACTAAGCTACAGTCCTATCCTTTTTATTTTTTTGTTCCAAAACAGGGTCTTGCTAAGTTGCTGATGCTGGCCTCCTGTATCATTCTTCTGAGTTGCTGGGATCACAGGCAAGCACCACTGCTTCTGGAAGTAATACATTGTCAATAATGCCATTTATACTGTTCAAACTTTAGGAAGTATGAAAGCCTGTCACGTTAAGTGTTTGACAATTGTCAGTTTACTCTAAGTCTTCCTATGAACTTAGAAATATTTGAAAAATACGAGAACAAGTCTGTATGTCTAAGCTTGCATTTCAAAAACATAAATGTGGTTTAAACATAAGTTTTAATAGATCAATACATATCTTGAAACTTTGGGCACAGACAGCTACACATGAAGGATTATCACTGCCCTATAGTTTACACTTGAAAAGTCAGCAACAAAAGAGCACTTGTAGTGCACTGTAATGTTAAGTCTGTAATCCCAGCTACTTGGGAGGCTGAGGCAGGAGGATCACAAGTTCAAGGTCAGCCTCAGGAACTTAGTGAGCCCTTGTCACAAAATAAAAATTAAAATGTCCGTTTGTTATAGAGGGATCCTGTGAAGCCACAGGGTTCTGCAGCATTCAGTATCTGTGATCCCACAGGAAGAATTTCAATCGACTAGATGGAATGAAAATAAAGACACAGCACAGGCAATGAGCAGACTGCCTCCTGAGAGAATAGTGTAGCTCTTACAGTCTGGGACTTTAACTAGTTTGGGCTTCTTTGTTCTTATTTTCGCATTGCCCCCTTTTGATTTATAAGTGGTTTATTATCCTCTGTTATTTTTGTATAGCCCTCAGTTAAAAAGGACTTGGGATGTTTGCAGGGAAGGAAAGAGGAAATACTAGGGAATGATACTGGCCAAATTATATTATTATATTATGTGCATGTACAAATATGTAATAACATTATATACAACTATTAAGCACTAGTAAAAAATATGAAAACAAATTTGTAACAAATATTGACTTTTTAAAAAGTAAATAAAAGGTTTGGGGGTGTAGTTCAGAATTAGAGCACTTGCCTAGTAATGCACAATTCCCTGAGATCAACTGCCATCACTGCAAAATCAATAAATAAATAAAAGCAGATATAAAAACTGTATATGCACTTAAGACTTACCCTTTATGTGGGAAAAAGGTAACATAGCTATACTGAATCACTTCTGCTATTCAAAGTTTTTAAGTTGAACTATTACTAATTTCATAAGAAAAACAATTGATCCATAGATTTAAAATATATTATAAAACTATACATTTCAATAGATGATTCAAATATAGTAGCACTTCAGCAAACGACTTCATCAAAGATCAATAGGAAAGAAAAAGGATAGGCAGTTTGCCCACTGTCAAACAAATATGTTTCCCATTTGAATAAAATACATCATTAAGCCAGACTCCTCTAACCACTATACTAAACAGTAGGAATATTCCCCACAACCAACAGAAGGGGCTAATGCCACCCATTAGTAGCTAATTCCACAGCTACTAAAAATAGTAGCATCTTCTGGATAAATGTTGAGACCTGTGTGACATTCAACAAGCCACCTGACCTTCATGTTTCTGTTTCCTATTCATAAAACCAATTCGAATTACTAGGAAGAAATGGACAAAGTACTACTATCTGAAAAAGAAAGAAGTAACCTCCACAAACATCTTAAACATTTTTATTGAGGCTAAGGAACCCTGGCGCTATGGCACAAGTTTGCAATCCCAGCGGCTTGGGAGACTGAGGAGGGGGACTGTAGGTTGGAGGCCAGCCTCATCAACTTAGACCCTATAAAAGGGGTTGTGAATATAGCTCAGTGGTAAAGCATCCCTGGGTTCAATCCTCAGTACCAAAAAGAATACAGTTTCCCATATTGTGTGTAATACTATACATATGTGTACACATGCATATATATTTATATACAGAAAAGACATACATATGCAATATGTTTATATACAGAAAAGACATACATATGCAATTCAGGAAGCTAACAGCTTCCTGAATTGCAAAAAAAAAACATTTTAAACAAGGAAGTGGGTATGAGTTCTTTCTCTTTAACAACCTCCTTCCATTCTCTAATGCATACCCTTCATCTTATAAATACATTTATAAACCTGTACACCTTGGGCACCAACCCACCACAAGGTGTGCACCACCCCATTCGCAAGACAACTGTAAATATATTTACACTAGTTGACGCCTATTTATAGAACACCTTATACTTTTATAATGTAAAACATTGCAAAAGAGCATCTTTCCTCCGATTGACTTTTAGTTCTTTTCACTGGAAATCCAACCACGAATTCGTTCCACCCCCAAAGATCATTTTGCAGCAAACGCTGACCCACACTGGAAATTCATTCTGGGCGCTAGTACAGTCTTGGCGCCAGTTTTAAAAAGGTCATTTCCAACCCTGGAATAAAACCCTAAATAGAACAGGATGGTGGTTCCGGTGTTTTTAATTGGTGGTTCAGGTGTTTAGTATCTGTTACAGAAGATAAAACGAAGGCTTTTCTGGGTTTTGTTTACCACGCCAGCACGACCAGAGGGGGTGTGTCGACCAGCACTCCGTGCTAAGGGTCGAAGATCAGAACCTGGGAAACAAAAGTGAAACTCGGGGATGGGTTCACCCTCCTGTCCTGCAGTCAGGACCACAGGGCTGCATTTACACGCTCCGCAGCCAGCAGCGCCGCCCACCCGGTGGCCCTGGGGTCCCGGCGCCCCTGGAGTCCTGCAGGAGGAGGGAGGGCGCGCTCGGGACCGGGGGGCCCGGGGTCGCGCTCTCCCCGAGGCGGAGAGCAGCGCAGGCCGACGCGCCCACGGCTCCTGCCGACCCCGGCCCGCGGAGCAGCCCGCTCTCACCCGCTCCGGGGCACTCCATGGTCCAGGCACGAGCGAGCGGTGCGTCCGGGCCGGCGACCGCGGGCAGGCGCTGCGGCGGGTGCCCGGGAGGCTGGAGGAGGCGGAGGCCGGGGCGGGGCCCGGGGCGGGCCGGCGGCGCGCGGGGGCGGACGGCCGGGTTGCAGGTCGCGGCGGCCAGGCCTGCGGAGGCGCGGAGCCCCCGGAGCCGCAGACCCCGCGGCAGGAGCACGGGCAGACGCTGCATGTCAGCCCCGGCGCCGCCGCGAGCCGGAAGGGGCCGGCCCGGTTCGCCGGCGGTACCCGGATTGGGGCGAGCGCCGCGGACCGCGCTCGCGGAGGGCGGGGTCGGGGTCGCGGCGAGTGCCCGGCCCGCTGCGCCGCCCGGCTGCTTCCAGTCCGCCCCCCCGAGCCCGCCGCCCCTGGCAAGCCTCAGTTCTTTCCTGTGGCACGGCCTTTCCCGTCCCGCGCCTTCAGGGCCGAGATTGGGACTCGGCTGGGGCGTTCCTTGGCCTGGTGTCTCCTGAGAACCCCTGTGTTTAGCTTTGCGAAGAGCTCTGGAAACAGTACTGATTGCAGAATATTTGGGAAGCGCGAGATGTGCAAGGAGACCTTGTGCATCTGTGTAACGGAGGTAGTTTATTTGCTCTGGGTTTTTTTTTTTTTTTTAAGCCAAATTGGGACAAACTCTGAATTTTTTTTTTTTTTTTTTTTGTGCAGAGCCCAGATCTTAATCTTAACCACTCAGCCACATCCTCAGCGTTTTTTGTTTTGTTTTTATTTATTTATTTATTTATTTTAAGACAGGGCGTCGCTAAGTTGCTTAGGGCCTAAGTTCCTGAGCCTGGCTTTGAACTCGGATCCACCTGCCTCAACTTCTGGAGCCCCTGGAATCTTAGGCGTAGGCCACCACACCCAACAAGTCTGAAATTGTTAGCAATGGTTCTGTACCTAGAAATTCAATGGAAAAGTACTTGCTTTTGCAGAATAAGGTACTGCTGTGAGTAAAATGAGAGAAAAGGAAATTAATTTTTTAAAAAATGAAAATAAAAAACCTTTCACCTTACAATATGCTACTAACTAATGCTGCTGGGATTTTGGATTGTCTTTTTGGTACAAGGGATTGAAGTCAAGGGCACTTTGCTACTGAGCTACAACCCCAGCCCTTTTTATTTTTTGTTTTGAGACAGGGTCTGCTAAATTGCTTAGGACCTCACCAAATTACTGAGGCTGGCTTTGAACTTGAGATCCTCCTGCTTCTGCCTCTAGAGCTGCTGGACTCACAGGCCTACACTACTACCACCAATTACAGGCCTGCTGAGCTTGTTTTTGTTTTTAATGCAGAGAAACCGAGGAATAAGAAAATGAATTAATGCACTTAAACAATTTAATGTAGCACCTTTACCAATAGCAACTCCTCCACTGCCCCCCACCCCGATCCCATACTGGGGATTAAATCCATTTTTTTTTTAATATTTTGAGACAGGGTCTCAATAAATTGCCCAAGCTGGTCTTTTACTGACATCCTCCTACTTCAGCCTCCAGAGTAGCTGAGATTATAGGCCTGGGCTGCCACCACATAGGGAACAATATTCACTCGTCCTGAGTGCATTCTGGAATGGGGATAGAAACAAAGACCCCTGCACAACTACAAGAGTTGGCCTAAAGACCATGCACAAGCCAGTCACAAGCCTCATGCCATTCCAGGGAGGGGGAATTACAAAGGGGAGGGGGCTGGTGCAGTGGCTCAGAGGTTACAGCCTTTGCCTGGCATGTGCCAGGATATGGGTTTGAACCCCAACACCAAGTAGACAAGAAAGTATCAGAGCAATGAAAGCCACATTGTTACAGTTTAGATATGTGTCCCTCAAAAGCTCATGTGTAAGACAATGCAATAAGGTTTAGAAGTGAAATGATTGAGTTATGAGAGCCTTAACCTAATCAGCGAATTAATCGCTTGCTAAGAGATTAGTTGTACAAATATATATTCCAAAGGCATGTGCCCCCAGGGATCCACCTCCTGGAGCCATGCCTTTAGAGTGTATATTTTGTCTTTGTTGATCAGAGTTCTCCATCTCTGTCTCTCTCTCTCTCTCTTTCTCTCTCTCTCCCTCTGAGTGTCTTAAACTGCTTCCCTCCACCACACTCTTCATCTCATCATGATGTTCTTCCTTACCACAAGCCTGTAAGGAATGGAGCCAACTGACTATTCACTGCAACCTCTGAAACCATGAGCCCCAAAATAAAGCTTTCCCCCCTGTGAAATTATTCTTGTCAGGTCTTTGATCACAGGGGCCAAAAAGCTGATTAAAACAAGCATATATGCTTTTCAACTAGTATTTGAGTGTAACTTTTTTTATACTCATCCTAAGGATTTTAATATCAGAGCTGAAAACACTAAATTCCCATGTCATATCATCTGTTAAGTATAACATTTTTAAGAAACCATTGCTTGCACACACGTGTGTGTGTGTGTGTGTGTGTATGTGTGTGTGTGTGTGTTCATGCATGCAACACAGGTTGAGGGTTACACTCAGGATTTCATGTTTCCTAACTACCTGGTCTATAGCTAAGCTGCACCCTGGCCTCTATCTATATCTATTTAGCAACAGATTTACTTCAACAGGCAGACACAGTTGAAGGATTTAATAATATAAATATTAAGTTTCAAAAGATATTTTTTTTCAGTACTGGGATTTAACCCAGGGACACTCTACCACTTAGCTACATCTCTTGTCCCTATTTATTTATTTTTCTTTTTTGTGACAGAGCCTCCATACATTGATGAAGCTGGCCTCAAACATGCAAGCCTCCTGCTCAGCCTCCTGAGTCACAGGGATTACAGGCATGCACCATCATGCCCAGCTAGGATCCAATATTTTAAGTTATCTTAAATAGTTCTTGGTGCAAATCTAAGACTATTTTTGTAACTTGTGTTATTTTATAACACCGACTCAGAAAAACTCATGGAATAAAACAAAAAGTTTTCTATAAGTTTGGGTGTAGCTAAATGATAGAGAATTTGTCTAGTATGTGCAAGGCCCTGGATTCGATCCCAGTCACTACACAGACACATACACACAAGCACAATTAATAATGTATCAACTAGAAATAACCAGAAGTATATCTATCTAGATACAGGTGAAGATATATATACATACACACATTCCTATAGCATACATCTTATAAAAATGCAACCATGTTGCATATGACATTGTAACCATTTTTCTCTTACAATGGATCATAGCCAGTTTCTCATTTCATTAAGCATTCTTCTATACCATTATTTAAATCCTGCATATTAAATCTTCATATAAATGTACTGATAACTGCCTATTGATTATAGCTGCTTAATCTCATTTAAATTTATCAGGTTTTTTTCCTTTTTAAAAAAATTTGATACTGGCGATTGAACCTAGGGGTGCTTTATTACTGAGCTACATTCCCAGCTCTTTTTACTTTTTGTTTTTGAGACAAGATCTCACTAAATTGCTTAGGGGCTTGCTAAGTTGCTGAGTCTGGCTTTGAAACTGTGTTCCTCCTGCCTTAGTTTCCTTCGACACTGAGATTTCATGTGTGCATCACCTTGCCTGGCTATTTTTCATTATTAAAAATAATTCTATGATAAATATTCTTTCTATAATTACTTGGAAATATTTTATTATTTCCTTAAAATAAATTCCCTGAAAGGGGTTGATAAGTAAAAAATTGTGAATCATTGTAAGGTTTTGGAAGCATATTGCCAAATTATCCACTGGGAATTCATGCAAATTTACATGCCTATAAGCAATTTTTGAAAGTTTATGAAATTTGACCACTAATAAGCTCTTCCCTTATTTTTCATTACAAAGTAAAAATGATTAGTTTTGTTCATATTTCTTTGGCTATTAATGAATTCTTAGGTCTCAGAAAATTATATCCCTAGTATGCTACTTTGAACTTCAAACCAAGAACACATGGGGAACAATAAAGGCAGGAGTGGGTTTTCTCTGAAGTTCCCTTATCTGTGCTTCCTCACCACAGGCCCAAAAGCAACAGAGCCAGCTACCCATGGACTGAAAACTTTGAAAGTATCACCATACATGGGACTAAGGAGGTCCCTCCAAGCGGGCAGTGAGAGCTCAACTTGGTCAAGGCAGGTTCTTAATTTACACTGGTGAAAAGAATTTCAGGACATCTTGAAAGCAAGGCACAAACATTTATCAAAGGACAGTAAAGGAAAGTTATACACATCTCAGAGTCAAGGTGAGCATGCCCCTCGCCTCTCCAAGAAGAGGAGTAATGCACCCAGGGTTGAGCTCTCTGGGAAGGAAAGTGCAGTTTCCCAGGCAAGCTTTTGTGAAAATCAAATCTTATGTCAATCATTTGATATTTGGGACTCAGAGTGTTTCTTCCTAGTTAAACAGTAGAGCCAGAAATCAACGGTGGGCATATTGTACAGGTATTTGAATCTGATGATATCTAAATTGGTTATGCTTTTGTTCTAACTGATTTGGTAAAAACATATGGTGGAGGTTCTGTTCATCTAAGTAAAGAGACACTCACAGCTGGTCACGCTCATAGATCAGGATCTCTGTCCCATAATGGTCTCTTTTTCTCTGTCCCTGAGAGCCCATCTATCTCAAAATCATAAGCCAAAAATGAATCTTTCCTCCTTTCAAGTTGATGACCTCAAGTTTTTTGCCACAGCAAGGGAAAGGCTAACACACCCGGCCACAAATCCTCATATATTTGCAATACCTCATGATTTTTACGTATCCCTTGGTCCTTACACCCTTTTTTTTTTTAAGAGAGAAGGGGGGAGAGAGACGGAGAGAGAGAGAGAATCAATTTTTATTGAGTTTTTCAAATGGCTTTCATTGCTCTGACACTTAGTTGTGTAGGTGGGTGCTGGAGTTTGAACCAGCGTACTCGCACATGCCAGGCAAGCGCTCTAACCAGCAGGCCACAGTTCCAGCCCCACATCCTTTTAATATGCACCTACATTCAAATTGTCCATGTTTTCTGTATTGCTTATCAGCACATCACACATCTTAGTTCATTTGTCCTAATCTTTTCTTCAAATATCAGATTGGGACATTCTATAAAGATTATTGAACATTACAGATCTCTACTGCTGTTTTATCACCCTTTATGACTCATCTTGAATTTCAACTTGGCATCAGATACCTCCAGAAAATTCAGCCTTAACTTCTGGGTTTCATTTATACTCACTGTAGTGAATAGCTCTGATTCTGTTTCCAAGGTAACAATAAAAGTCAAAGATTGTTTACCTGTCTAGATTTTCTTCTCAGTCCTAGGATCTGTACTTTTACCACCTACTTAGATCCTTATTAAGACTCCTTTGCTTGGAATATATCTTTTTATTCCCTGTCACTCTTCTTAATTCCTTAAAAAAAAGAAGGGGAAAAAAGAAGGTAAAGGAAACTGCCAAAGAACGATTTTTTTTTTTTTTTTTTTTTTTTTTTTTTTTTTTTTTTTTTTTGTCTATGTACTTATTTGAAGGTCTCAGCACCAGGCTTATTATTACATTCTGGCTCTTCTCTTTCCCTCCCTGGAATTTCCTGTGGTCACCTTGTCATCTGAAGTTCCCCAGTAAACATCCACAAGAAAGTACTGCTTTCCTTTCCTATCCCTGGAACCCTTGCCACATATGTAGCAGCTAGAGTGACCAATTGTCCTAGTTTGCCCTAGACCGTTCAATTTTAGCACTGAAAGTCCTATGTCACAAGAAGCCCCTCAGCCACAGGCAAACAGAGGCAGTTATCAATCAAATACAGATCGATCAAGAGAAATGAAAGAATAAGTCCAACAGGTCAAGATTTCAGTGGGCCGAGAGCCAGGAAAGGCTTGGAAAAGGAAGTAATTTTTGAGACCAGATTTGACAAAGAGTGGATTAAGCTGAAGCATGGGGGATAACACATTCCGGGGTTGCAGAGGCAAGGCTGTGCACGCAGATGCGGGAGAGTGGGCCTACCAGTTCAACTGGTTCAGGTGGCAGAGGACTGGGAGATAAGACTTTAGGTTGGAAGCAGTCTATTGAAGGTCTCAAATGCTAGACTAAGCAGTTGGGACTTTACTACATAATAAGAACTAGAATTGTTAGCTAGGCGTCATGGCACATGCCTTGTTTTAGTTAGCTTTGTCACAGCTGTGACTAAAAGACCTGAGAAGAATAATTTTAGAGGAAAAGTTTATTTGGAGGCTCATGGTTTGATAGGTCACAGTCCACAGAAGACTGGCACCATGCCTTGGAACTTGAGGTGAGGCAGAACATCATGGCAAAAAGGTGTGGTGCAGAAAAGCCACTCAAGACATCACACCAGGAAGCAGAGACTACATTCTCCAGACATAAAATATGTATCCCAAAGGCATGCCCCCAGTGACCCACTTCCTCCAGCCACATCCTACTTGACTACGGTTACCACTCAATCCCTATGAGGGAATTAAGGTTCTCATAACCTGATCATTGCACATCTAAACCTTCTTGCACTGTCTCACATGTGAGTTTTGGGGATACCTGACATCTAAACCACAGAATTCCTGTAATCCCAGTGACTTAGGAGACCAAGGCAGGAGGATCACAAGTTTGAGGCCAGCCTGGTCAAGTTAGCAGGACCTGTCTCAAAATAAAAGGTAAAATGAGTTAGGAATATAACTCAGTGGTAGAGCACCCGCAGAGTCAGTATCTAGTATAGAAGGAGAGGGGAAAGAAGGAGGAAGAAGAGATGGAGAAGGAGACGAACTGGGATTGTTAAAGAACTCTGACCTTGAAACTGACATGGAGAAGGAAAGATCTGAAAGACACATCTTTCAGGTCCACGCAGTATTTATGGGAGAGGGTAGAGAACTGATGTCCCAAGTCCACTTAGTTCACTGCTATACTATCATGAGGGACAGAAATTTCAACAAAGGTGTTGGTTTATGAATGAAATAATAGATTTAAGAGTTTGCAAGATGGGCTGGAATGGTGGTGCAGCGGTTACAGCACTTGACTGGCATTCACGAGGACCCAAGTTTGAACTCCAGCACTACATACACAACTAAGTGTCAGAGCAACAAGGCTACATGAAAAACTAAATAAAATTGATTCTCTCTCTCTCACTGTCCTTCTCTCTCTCTTAAAAAAAAAGTTTGTAAGACAATAGTGAGTGAAACTCAGCAATTGATAATGTGGAGACAGAGAAAATGGATTGGTTGACACCAGGACGTTAACTTGGGGTAAACTGGGTGTTCCAGAACAATCATGACGAGACATGGGAGAAAAAGAGGGACGGGTTCAGTGAGCAGGATGGCAGAAAGTACTGGAGAATAGGACCCTTCCCAACCTCTCAGACATCTTTAGTAAAGTCAGTAATGAAGTTTACCAATCTTGGTGATATTATTGTAACAAAGGAGAGGGCTGAGGAACAGAGTACATCAAAGGACTGCTGTACCTGAGAGCTTGAAGGTTCCTATGACTGTAAACTTCACATAACCATGGTGGTGGTTAGACATTTGCATGCAACAGAATTGCAGCCGGTTTAGCTAGATCCTGAAGGGTCGGAGTGACATCTATTTAAATATTTATGGGAAGAAACCAGTAAAAAGAGAAAGACTGCAAAAGAGAATAACTGGATGATATGGGTGGTATAGAGTCAGAATGAGATGAAGGAGTTGATTTCACCTAAGGAAGTAAATTAGGAAAGATGGATCCTGGTAGGTATTTGGATGGGGTCATGGTTCAGAGATGTCAGTTTTCTTGATGGAAATCGATGGTGAAGTCATTTGCTGGAAGGACAGGAAGATACTGAGAGAGAACTCTTGGCAATTTGAAAGTTATAAATGTGCACACAGTCATTGAAGCTTTGGGTGTACATGAGGCCACCCAGGGAAATGGTAATCAGAGTTAGAAAATTAGGGGTTCTCTGCATGGAATATTTTCAACCATCCTTGTGGTAATGATCTGAATCTTTAATATACTTCATGAACTAACTTATTACATACTAATTTATTACATATGTATTTCACTTCTTTTTTCCTGGGTAAGAATAAGAAATAACCACTGGTGGAATATTTGCCTCAAGAACATTGATTTTTTTTTTCTTCAGCCAAAGTAAAAAGGATCATTTACTTTTTATGAGATACATGCTAGCATGTATTGCTACTGAGAAGATAATGATGTCATATATTGCCGATTTTGAGACAATCTCTATTTTTACACACTGAAGTAGTTAATGCTCTTGACCACATGTTGGGCAAATGCCAGGTTGGCAGATTAAGCTTAACAGCTCTAATTAGGTTCCTTGTATTTGATTAGTGCTGGAGATTAGTTTCTCACTGGGTTATCTTGCAAGATTTCTTTCTGCCTGTTTTTGGCATTACATACATCATGTAAACCATCATTTTACTTTCCAATAGACCATTCTCCCTTCATGATTTGTTCTTGTTGTTATTTTCTAGTAAGATTGTATGAATACTAAAAGAAAAGTGTTAAAAGCTATATTGAACACAACACTTTGGGTCACCCACGGTATATATTACTATTTGTTGGTTTTATTACCAGCCAAAGAGCAGTGATGTAGTTTGTTTAAACTTCTCACAGTGAGGGCTGGAGATGTAGCTCAGCAGCAAAGTTCTTGCCTAGTATAGAGAACACCCTGGGTTCAATCCCCAGCACAGCAATAAAAGCAAATAAACAAAAATAAATAAGTAAATGAACTTCTCATCATCAATTTTAAATGTGTATTACTGTTCTTTTTCAGGGTAACACTAACATAGATTAGATATTATTATATTGGGATACAGTATTTTATCTAGGTTAGCATATTTCACAACTTTTTAAATCGAGTCACCTCAATGTGTGTTTGACACAAGTAGTCCTTCTTTTTAAGATGTGGGACTGATATTTAAACAGACATTATACTGAGTACAGTGGTGCATACCTGTAATCCCAGCAATTTAGGAGGTTGAGGCAGAAGGATCACAAATTCAAACCCAGCCTTCAACAACTTAGCAAGATCCTGTCTCAAAGTAAAATATAAAATTGCTGGGCCGGAGCAGTGCCTCAGTGGTTGCAGCACTTGCCTGGCATGCACAAGGACCCAGGTTCAAACCCCAACACCATATACACAACTAAGTGTTGGGGATAATAAGGCCAGATGAAAAAACAAATAAAATCGATTCTGTCTCTCTGTCTCTCTCTTTAAAAACAATAATAAAAATAAAATCACCTGGGGATGTGGGGATGTGGCTCAGTGGTTAAGCACCCATAGGTTCAATCCCCAGTCCAAAAAAACAAAACAAAACACAAGCCTTCGCTATCAAGGCTAATGTTCTTTGTATTCCAATTAACATACAATTGAAAATTATACTAAGAGGTTTTCTTTGAATATTGTAAGAATTAGAAGGTATAAGAAGAAGCGGGAAAAATAGCAAAAGCTTAAGAGTATGAGAGAGAAATAGAAACAGGGTTGAAGGAAATCAGAGTCTATTGTTGCCTACACAGTAAGGATTTCCTTAGATATAGACAGTTGTATGGACATAGGGAATTTTTTAGAGCTCTTTGCCTAAATATTGTGTGGTTTCGATTCGAAGAATATCTTTCATTGTCTTTTGATCTAGTTTTATAATAAAAGAAAGTCAAAATAGTTATTATCAACAAAACTTCACAAATATCTTCATGTATTAACAACCCAAGATCTCCTGATCTCTTTCAATTTCTGTCACTTTATAATAGCAACACATTTTATAGACACAATTTCTATGTATAAATAAATAACATATAATACTATATATTTAAAAATATTCAAGTAGCTATTTCAAATTGGCATTTTACATATAGTGTAATTTGTACTAAATTATGTTTAATTGTGTTAATATACTGTCCTTTGTTTAACCAGCCACCAATCTTAATCATTTTGACCATGCATGGCTTTCCTGTAGAATGCATTTACAAATATACTCGGATTGTTTTCCTCTTTCTTTTGTATCATTTTCTCAAAGAATATATCAAAAGTAAATTTAGGCCAGGCACTGTGCACACACCTGTAATTCCAGTGGTTTGGGAAGCTAAAAAGGAGGATTGCAAGTTCAAAGCCAGCCTCAGCAATTTAGTGAGGTACTAAGCAACTTAGCAAGAACCTGTCTCAAAATAAAAAGTAAAAGGGGGATGGAGATGTGGCTCAGTGATTAAACACCTCTGGGTTCAATCACTGGTATCGAAACAAAACAAAATAAAAACATAAATTTAGGCCTTGCATGGTAGTCCACACCTGTAATCCAAGCTACTTGGAAAACTGAGACAGGAGGATCATAAGTTCAAGTCAAGTCTGGACAATTAGGAAGACCCAAAATAAAATAAAAAGTGCTGGGGATGTAGCTCAGTGATAAAGCACTTGCCTAGCCTATATGAGGCCCTGGTTTTGATCCCTGGTTCTGCAAGAAAAGAAAAAAAAATTTTTTTAAATTAGAAATCATTTACCTTTTAGGAGTCTTTTTCTTTGTTGTTCCCCCCCCCCTTCTGGGGGGGTGTAGCTGGGTGGTTGTTGTTGGTTTGGATACTAGGAAATGAACCTGGGGGTGCCTTACCCCTCCCTGAGCTACATTCCCAACCCTTTTTATTTTTTATTTTTGAGACAGGGTTTCCCTAAGTTGCTGAGGGTCCCACTAAATTGCTGAGGCTGGCCTTGAATTTGCAATCCTCCTCAGCCTCCAAGTCACTGAGCCCACAATAAGAGGCTCTTTGGGTGGTGGTGTTATTCTATAGATTCCTTTCTGTCTTCCAGCTATGTGAAGTATTTAAAAATATCATTTATATAGTATATCCCGTATTTCTAGTTGTTTTGGTGGGAGGAAACATTGAAAGAGGGGCCATTCACAGTATCCCAACTGCTATTCTGCCTGAATCAGATCTTCAATCTTTCACCACCTCTACTCTGCAGTCGCTATTCCTGGTATCTCCTCAAAGTTTTGTTTTGTTTTATTTTATTTGTTTGTTTTGGGTATTAGGAATTGAACCCCCAGGGATGTATAACCATTTCACATTCCCAGTCCCAGTCCTTTTTATTTTGTTTTTTAATTTAGTTTGATGTAATTTTTTTTTTTTTTTTGGTACCAGGAATTGAACCCAGAGGCACTTAACCACTGAGCCATATCCCTAGCTCTATTTTTTATTTTGTGACAGGGCCTCACCAAATTGCTGGGTCTGGACTTGAACTTGTGATCCCCCTGCCTCAGCCTCCTAAGTCGCTGGGATTACAAGGGCATACCACCACGCCTGGCTTCCTCAAAGATTAGTGTTCTTCATCAGTAAATGTATCTATTCCAGAATCATTAGTATCCTTTTGCTTTGCTTTCATACTGCACAAAAACTGATAACAGAGTATGAGACCCTGAGCTTAGTAAAATGACTTGGGAGCACTACATGATTTCCCTGAAGCTAGAAGATGTTTGCCTATACCCTAATCCATCAAGGAATTTCACAGAGCATGGGTCATTTTAAGACTACTGTTACTACAACTTTAACTTGTCTTCTGAGTTAGTTCACAGTAATCATATTCTTTTTTTTCTTTTTCTTTCTTTCTTTCTTTTTTTTTTTAAGGAGTGAGGGACAGTGAGAGAGAGAGAGAATCAATTTTTATTTAGTTTTTCATATGACAACTTTGTTACTCCAACACTTATATTATATATGTGATACCGGGGTTTGATCTCACATCCTTGTGCATGGCAGGCAAGCGCCGTAACCACTGAGCCACCACTCCAGCCCCTAGGAATCCCATTCTTATTGGTGTGTTTCAGTTTCTGGAACCATACCTGAGATTCTTCATTGGATTAGGCTTAGATTCTTTTTATTTGTTTGTTTTATTTGTGTGCTTTTGTTTTGAGAGAGAGAATCAATTTTATTTATTCCTCTGGATTTAGTGTTTCAAACAGTTGTATATGTGGTGCTGGGGTTTGAACCCAGGTCCTCGCCAAGCACTTTAATGCTGAGCCACCACTCCAGCCCCTTAGATTAGTTTGATAGCTATCTTTAAGAAGATCAAATGGGTTAAGGAACTTAAAAGAAACTTCTCTCCAGTGGAAGTGCAGAAAGCCCATAAATATATGAGAAAATGCTCTACATCATTAGTTATAAGAGAAATGCAAATCAAAACTTCAATGAGCTACCACCTCACTACTGTTAGAGTGGCAAAAATGAAAAATTTGAACAAAAACAGATGCTGGAGGAGCTGTGGGAAAAGAGGAACACTGTTACACTGCTGGTGGGACTGCCAACTGGTTCAGCCACTCTGGAAAGCAGTGTGGAGAATCCTCAAAAAATTAAGGATGGAACCATCTTATGACCCAGCTGTCCCACTCCTGGGTATTTTCCCAAAAGAGTTAGAATCAGCATACTATAGTGATATGGCTTCCTCAATGTTTATAGCAGCTCAATTTACTATAGCTAGATTATGCAACCAACCCAGATGCCCCTCACTCGACGAATGGATACAAAAACTTTGGTATATATACTCAATGTAATACTACTCGGCCATTCGAGAAGATGATATTATGGCTTTGAAATCAAATGGATGGAGATGGAAAGAATTATGCTCAGTGAAGTATCCCAATCTCAAAGACTCAAGGGCCAAATGGTATGTCTCATCTGTGGAAGCTAGAATATACGGGGAAGCAATATGTTAGATGGCTAAGCTAACAATAACTTCAAATTGTATGATTCTCAACGCAATAGGGGGAAGGCTCCCTAGGTTACTAGGAGGCATGGGGGGGATGGGGAGGGGAGAGGGGGTAAGAAGAACTCCTAGGAGACTGGAGAGTG
>PVKS010040014.1:0-16894 GCA_004027875.1 Aplodontia rufa | reverse complement strand
GGGGGAGGGTATACGAAGAACTCATAGGAGTCTGGTGATTGGGAAGATGGGGGAACCATCCCAGAAGCCGATGTCATTCCTCCACTAGATACCCAATTAACACTTGAGTTCTTCTGGGGGAAACTGCAGCAGATGAAATCCATAGTAGTTTATCTATGCGTTGGCATTACCCCTGGATAACAAAGTTTATACACATTGATTGCTACTGTTTTGACAATGTTTCCCCCTCATCCATATCCTGTATCGCTATATACTTCTAATAAATTTGAAAAAAAATTAAAAAAAAAAAACAAACTAAGTGTCAGAGCAATGAAATCCAGATAAAAAACTAAATAAAATCTCTCTCTTTCTCTCTTTAAAAAAAAAAAAAAAGAATCCCAGGCCTAGAGTAAATCTCTATCCCATCATGTTGAGATGAAAAAGAAATATATGTTTTTAAAAAATATTTCAAATGTTTTTTAAATATTTTGGTGCATTCCTCCATAACAAAGTCTAATTCTCAGAGAGAAAAATTTACCAAATTCTTTTCTCACTTGGAGGAATTTTAATTATCCATCTCAAGTCCCCTTTGCCCTCCCTAACTTATCTAAGAGACAGAGAGCTAAATACCATTTCTGAAAGTCATAGCCCAGGAACAAAGATCGACTGGTATACCCAGACACAATCAAATGATTAAAGACCACTTCCCCTGCCATACCTAACCATCACAATGGAATTCCAGTGCAGCAACAGTGTTATGGCTAAGGGAATTGCAAGGCTCAGATCCTAAATAGGAAGGAGTCTCTACAGAAATCCAAAGACAGCAGGAGAAACAAAAATAAGGATTCAGAGGAACATGAAGCTCTGGCTCGTATGGCTGCAGCAAACATTAAATACAGCCTAATTTATAGAAAGATAAGTTCACCCTAAAGACCTCTTACCTCAGTTTTTACTACCTGATACATCATGCCTGGTGTTCACAAAATTTACAAAGCATGCTTAAGGCAAAAAAAATCACAATACGAAGAAAAGCAATCATCAGGACCAAACATATATGACTTAGATGTTTGAATTCTCTGAAAGGGGCTTTAAACCACTATGATTTAGATGCTAAAATTGCTAATGGAAAAAAATAAGAATAGATATACAAGGACAATAGGCAATAGAAGCGGAAAGATGGAAGTTCCGTGAAATACCAGACAGGAAATTCTAGAAATAAAAAAGCACTGTAAAGAAATGGAGAATGCCATTGATGCGCTCAGTACATTGGACACATACAGAAGTGACTCAGAGAGTTTGAAGATATGTCAGTAGGAACTTCCCTGACTACTAATAATGATCATCGTATCCTTTGCCAGCAATACCAGTTCATAGACCCAGACAAAGCACTTACAGGAAATGCATCAGACACAAGCTTAGTGGTAGAAGAAAAGAATAGAAAGCAAATATATTATTTTATTTTGTTACAAGCTTGTTTGATTATTCAACAAATAAATTTCTGAATACAATAAATTTTTTAAAAAAGCAAAACTGATAATTGAGACTACCTTAAAGCAAAAATTTAGGGAAAAAATCTAAGATTAAATAAAGTATGTGAGAAGTGGTGTTTATACAAATAATATAAATCATATTTGCTAAAAAATTAAACAACATATTGTTTCACTTGCTCTTTTGGAGAAATGAATTTAATAATTATGTTTTAAATGACAACTTAAAGACACTATATCTTAGGTTTTTTTCTGGTACATTTTCTATTGAATGCTATGAAGCATTCTTTTTTCTTTAATTTTTATAATTATTAATTTTTATTGTTGCATTAAAATTATACATAATAGTGTTTTTCTTTTTTTATTTTTTTCTTTTTTATTAGAAGAATATAGAAATACAGTTGAGGAGAAAACATTATCAAAACATTAGCAATCAATGGATATAAACTTTGTTATCGAGGGGAAAAACCAGATCATGGATAACCACCTTGGAATTTACCCATAATAGTGTTTTTCATTGTGTCATATTTATTTGAATTCTGTGATATATTCCTCCTTCTGCCACACACACACATACTCTTCTCCTCTCCCTTTCTTTTGTGTATTTCACATCAGCAAAACCAAAGAAATCAAGGATTCCCTTTCACAGATTATCCCTTCAGAATGCATGAGGAAGAAAGGGAGACTGACCATTTCTCCTACAGTATTTAACATTTGTTGAATTTTAAAATACACAAAAGTCCTAACTCCCAGTTCTAAGCAGCAGACAATAAAATCCACATCATGCATAAGACAATAAACAGCAGAGAGGCAAAAATAATCTCTTTAAGGTCATATAGCCAGGAATTACAAGAGCTAGGACTCAAAGCTAGAAATGTTAATTTAAAATTCATGCAACTTTCTTCTTACTACATTGTGCTTCAAATCTCCTATGCGGTTCTTCCTAGGTTTGTTATCCATAGAATTATACACAAAATCTAAACTTTAAACTACATTAATAGAAATGAATTCTTACTTTTACCTTACAAAGCTCTAATCCAACTATATAGTGTAGATGTTAAAGTCAAGAGTTTCATGGCTATTTTGTAGAGTTATTGAAATGTTAACTAAACATATTTAATTTAGCTAATCTTTATACTTCAGAAAAGCTGAGCTGGCTCCCTCCAATATAAAGAACTGTATATCTTTAATACCACTAGCACAATTCTATTTGGAGCTTAGGAGAAGATAACAGGACCTGGAACCGTGCATCTTCCAAAATCACTCAATCTCCTCTCATAGGCAAAAATACAGTTCAACCTGCACCCTGCCCAGGGTAGTAGTCACATCTTTCTTTCACCTGAAGGTAAACTGCAGATTCCTGACCTTTTATCTGAAGGATAGTTTTGCTCTTCTTAACTTCTCACTTTCTGAATTTAATAATTTGTCTACTTAATCATTTTAGTATTTATGAACTATGCTTCTCAGTTTATCTTGATACAGCATCCTGAAGAGTTTTCCCTACTAATTTTTATTTTATAACTTACTTAATATGATCTGCACACTGTTCATTCTGTGTAAGAAATATAGGTGGACCTTGACCTTGCTGAGAGAATTCTAAATCTACTGGATAAAACAGACATGTGTGCAGATAATTCTAATACTCTGGAATATAAATTTCCTAAATGAAATAGAATAGTAACCTAAGGTTTTTGAATTCCCATACTCTTATTTTGATCACTTCGGTATTTACTACTTTGATGGTACCAAATTTAATTTTATTGTAAATCATTGCTATTTAAGCATCAAAACTTTGTTTAGTATAAAATAGGCATAATTAAAAATGAATTTATATTTCATTCTTTTACTTTTTTATGGGACTGAATATACAAGTAGGGGAAAAGGCTTATATTATATTCCAGGAATCATTTTAATTAAAGAAATGCTGTTATCTTCCAAGCCCATTAAAACTCTATCAAAGAGTCTTGACATAGTTTCACTTAAGAAATGCAGTTCCTAAAATATATGTAAAGTAATTGATTCCATTTAGTTCATACATATGTTACTTCAATAGGATTTAAGAGTGATAAATATAATGAAGCAGAGAATACTGGTCATGCATAGAGTACCTATAACTTTTACCCATTAGTTATTATTTTCCATGAAAATCACCTCAACATTCATTATCTCACATTTTCAAGTGATTATAATTAAGAATTCAACCTCTCCTCTATTGTCTGCTAAACAAGGTCTCAGAGGCCTCACTGAAGGAGTGATTTGAAAAATGTTCTGCTGAAAACACAATCAGGCTGAACAGACTTTCATATTGAAAGTATCTATAATATATATATATCAAACCACGCATAAAAGCTACTTTAAAATTGAAAATTAAAAAATAATGATGTTTCTCAAATGTTAACTTCATTGAATCTATTAAAATTAAGCTGTCATCTATATCAAATATGTTCCCCTCATTGATAAATGTGAGGACTAATTTTTAAAAGGGCCTGGACTCAGCAAAGCTAGTACACCAGATAACCTTTGAGTTTATGGATAATATTTACAACTATTTGGAAAATTTTAACTTAAACTCAAGGCTCAGATTCAGCTACAGAACAATGGTACTTGTGTGTGAGTACACTGCTGAAGATCAAGCTCAGGGCTTTACCTGTGCTAAGAAAGTGATCTACCACTGAGTGACATTGCCAACCCTAGGATAATTATTTTACTGATGATTCATGAAAACTACTTTGAAATGTATGCTGTTCCCTTCTAACTCCTTTTAGGTTATAGATCTCTTGTGTTTCTGAGTGCTACTCCTGGCTTTTCCTGCATTCAGTCGATGCCATTGCTACCATGAAATGATTAACATTAGGCCAAAGACAAAACAGAATATTTGGGAAAGTACAAAACTAAAAATCAGGGCTTAGAAACAGGTATAAATGACCCATTTAAGGGTTTATGCATATATAAATATACATAATTGTAAAAATTATAGGATTCCAAGATGTCTGAATATAGGCACCCAGCATGTATATCCTTCTCCACAGACAGGAACCAAAGCAAGAGATGGATACCTGCATTTTAAGGGAAGGGATCATGACAGAACACTGCAACTTAGCAAAAGAGATACTGGAAATTTGTAAGACTCGGAGACCTGGGAGAGCAGCATCCTGGCAACTGCAACACTGGCTCCCCAGCCAGAAGGGGAATTCCCTTTTCAGAGGAAAAGGTGAACAGAGCCCTATCAAACTCCATCAACTGGAATACCAGTAATCCTAGCTACTGGAAAGTTACACAGTGGTCACAGGTTCACAGTCACTAGAAAAGTTATCTGGAGTCTACACAATATCTTTAAATAAAGATCTCTTATTATCCCCATGCCAAGCCCTAGAGCTCAAGCTGTTGTAGTTCGTGAAGGTAATTAGTGCCCGAATTCATACTTCCATAGAGGTCAGAAACTTCTGTGTATCCACACCCTTGGGACTCCATACACATTCTACCATACTATCACAGGGAACTACAGCCTCATGAATTCAATTTGACCCAACAGAGAAACTGTTTTGGTCTTGCAACACCCAAGACCAAACAGTGGTCTATATTACAGGAGTTTCAGCACAGAGGGGGATGAAAGATGCTGCTATCAAGAACAGAGATGCCAGGGTATTCTTCTGTGAGATCAATGGTTTGGCCAGCTGTGTATGGGTTCACGCCACGGCCAAAATTGAGAGTAGATAACTACATGGTTCCTCAATGTTGCCTCTCCCAACACATATGGCAGATGCACATGGGCTGCACCACCCCTGAGGCTGAAAACGGTTGCTGCAGAGAAGGCACTGCAGTTGCTGCCACTGCCACCCCTTATACCACCATGTAAGGGACCATACTATTGACAGGACTGAAGGTGATCTCTCCCCACAGGGACCTGTGTGTGGGCCCAAGAAACCATCAGGGCTGAGAGTGAACACTCCCCTCTGCAACCTTTCCCCATGCCACACGTAGACATACTACTACTGGGAAAAAGAGAGGACGTTGCAGAGAGAGTACAGAACTTGTGCATTGACACCTCCATCCACAGGCATTCATGTGTGGCTTTGCACCAATGTGGGAACTTGGAGCTAGCCTCATGGTTACCCACCATTACCTCCTCCTGTACAGGGGACTACATCACTGAGACTGAGAGTAAGGGACGGTGTGCCATAGATCCCCAGCACTGTGCATGGGAGCACGTTCTGCTGGGACTGAGAGTGGGTGCCACACAGGGTCACCAAATTTGCTTACCCCTAGTGGGCAGCTGCTTACAGGACCCTACCATAACAGGGTTGAAACTATGAAATACCTAGAAGAATATTAGAAGAAACACTTTAAGACATCAATAAATTCAAGAAATGTTTGGACAAATTACCCAAAGAACAGAAAAGAAAGATTTGACAAATGAGATTATATCAAACTAAGAACTTGTGCACAGCTAGGAAGAGAGTAAAAACACAACCTTCAGAATGGGCAGAAGTTTTTTGAGAAATTCGTTCAACAAAGGATGAATATCAAGACTATGTAAGAATCTCAAAAAACTCAACTATAAAAAACAATAATAATACAATTAAAAATGGGGAAAGGAAATTATCTGGCACTCCTTAAAATAAGAAATTAAAATGAACAAGTTTATGAAATATGCTTGACTTTTTCATCATCAGAAAAATTAAAATCAAAACCCTGATAAGTTATATAATTTCACAACAGTTAGAAATTCTTTTGTCAAATAGACAAAAGATGACAAATGCTGGTGAGGATGTGGAAAAAAGGGAACTCTCATACAACTTTTGATGAGAATGTAAATTAGTTCAGCTACTGTGGAGAACAATATACAGGTTCCTTAAAAAAAAAAATACCCTAAAATTAAATCTATCATGTGATCTAGCTATACTACTTCTAGGTATATATACAAAGGAAAAGAAATCAGTATATCTAAAAGATACCTGCAAAACCATTTTTGTTGCTACACTATTCACAGAAACTAAGATATGAAATCAACCTAGATGTCCATCAATAGATGAATGGATAAAGAAAATGTGTTATTCAGCTATAAAAATAATGATATCCTATCATTTGCATTTAAATGGATGGAAGTGGAGGACATTATGTCAAGTGAAATGAGTCGACTTAGAAAGACAAATTCCACAAGTTCTATGTCATATGTGGGTGTTAAAAATAGTCAATTGGCGGGATAAGGGAGGGTAATTGGGGGGGCACTCCTGGGGGTAATTGCAATATCCAGATTATATACACATTTTATATTACTTTGTTAAAAACTTGTATGGTTTTATGGTTGTTAAAAAATAAAAAATTAAAAAAAATAGTCAATTGGAATGTATAATATTGATAACTAGAGGATGGGAAGGGTGGGGAAAGGAAGAAGAGTAGGAAATTAGAAAAACAGCTTACAAACACAGATAGAAGCAATAAGTGCTAAGGTTCTTCAGAACCTTATGAGTAACTAGATGAGAAGAGCTTGAAGATTCCAAACACAAAGTAATGATAAGAGTATGGAAATGTTAATCACCTGGATTTGATCAGTATTTTATACATGTATTGAAATATAATAGTGTACCCAATAAATGTGCTAATCAAAAAAATTAATGTATAAGGAGATAAAACATTAACTACCCTGATTTGATCATTACACATCATATGCATGAATTTAATTATGAAATACTACTCCATGTATAAATAAAATTAAAATAAAGAATAAATCAAAGATAGTTCTTAATTCAACATCCATGATAAACTTCTCTCAAATGGCTCCCAATGATCCTCATTGCCTAGTATTTAGAATCTTATTTAACCCCTGCATTGTACCAAACTTGGTTTTTTGTGCTCAATGGTATATGGCAGAAATTATGATGTCGACTCCAATATTAGGTAATAACAGACATCATTGCTTGCACTTCTCTCTTTCCTCTTTCCTCACTCCCCCTCACTCTCTCTCCTCTTTCTCTTTCTCTCATTGTTTGCACTAGATGCTATGTCAGAAGCAACTCAGTGAAAAGGCCTATGTTCTGAGGAACTGAGGCGCATTGCCAGCAAGTATGTGAGTGATATTAAAGGTGAGCCTCTACGACCAGACAAGGCTTTAGCAGTTGGACTGGAAACTCATCAAAGACCCTGGGGCAAAACTACCTGGCAATCGCTCTTGTATCCATTCCTCAATTGAAAAAAAATGAGGGGAAATAATAACAATTTGTTGTTTTGAACTTCTTCATTATGGCATATTTTTATGTACAATTATATAATAAATAAAGTGACCATGGGGCTAATTTTAATAAAAATGAGTTGGGGAGGTTATTATCACATACAGAGATATGAGAAACAGACATCTTAATGGAAAAGGTAAGGTCAGTATCCAGGGTACTTAACCACGTAGGAAAACATGATTAAGGATCAGTATTTGCAGTACTAAAAGCAAGCTGGAAGAATGGATTTGTTAAAAAGTGAATTCAGATCAGATCTAAGTTTTATGTTCCTAGAGATGAGAAATCAGGCAGGGTGAGGAGTATAAAATAACCCTTTTGGAAAAGAATGACCTGGTCCCACCTGGAAATTCACCTTCATCCCATGCCTGTCTCCACAGCTCATCATGCCACAATTATGTTGGCTTTCCATGTGTTCTTAGAAAAATGCCAAACCCCTTGCTATTTCAGGACACTTGAATAATACTTCAACCAGCTATCAAATTATCCATTCCCTTTCCTGATAACTCTTTTTAAATAGCTCAGCATTCTAACATTCCTCTCCTAAAATGTATCACCATCTGCAATTATTTATGGATTTATTTACTGTTAGTGCTAATGGCCCTTCCATAAGAACAATATGCTCAGGTTAAGAGATCCTTCATGACAGCATGGCAGGTACTCATCCTCAGTTTAACTTCATTGTAAATTTGCCATAGAGAAGCAACCCCATTCCACTGGAGTAAAGAAAGTGAAGTGCAAAGAAAGTGTCTCAGCAATTCAGCCTCCACAGGAGGAAGTATCTGAGGAAAGAAAGTAATGGGTTCCCATGTTACCTCTGGTAATGCTGTTATTACCATATTTTTAATCAATTAATTTCTTCATCAAAGAGACATTTCTGTGCTTAGAAGTTAAAAAAAAAGTTTTGCTAATTCCATGATATGTGTTTCCCCAAAATTCCTTAATAGCATCCAAGTTTTTTCATCATCTAATCCCCACTTATCTCTTGAACACCACTCCCTTCTCTTCATTCTTTTGATTAAGGATTATTATTTATTCCATGTCACCCCCCAACAGAAGTGCAGAAAATGTTGATCGGAGAAAAAAGCATTGACCTTGGAGGAGGCAATGTCCACCAAGCTTCTGTCTGACAAAGTCAAGACTTGGGGAAGAGCCTGGCAAAGCTGTCATTCCAGGAGATTGCCAAAACCATTCCTTCTAGAAATTGGCTGTGTTCTAGTAATTATATATATTATGAATTTACTCAAACTGGAAACTCTCTGATTGTTATAAGAATTCCATTGCTTAAACAACTGCTGTGGATTGTTGAGAAGGGTACTGGTAATAAACATATAGAAATCATGAAAAATAAAGCTATACTTACTTTAAAACAAAATTGGAAATAGAAAGCAAAATAATTAGAAATAAGGAACAAAGAAACAGTATACACAAAACATCTACAGAAAGACATGTTTACCTTTCCTGTTCTTGCAGAGATTAAGTTTTAACTTCTTAGCCCATAGATTAGGAGGCCCAAATATTTTATAGAATTAACAATTATAGGACATAGGATAACTATAAAATATCTAGTAAGATTACAATAACAAAATAGTTTTAGGTTAGTAGTTAATAGGGTATAGGGGTTATAATAGCCTATAACATAGTCTAGCTAATTAAGAAACCTCTGAATAAAAATAGGGAGACAGTTTGGGGAAATATTTGATTTCTGTCTTTTATCACAGCAGGTTTAAAGAACTAAGAACAACATTATTATTTTGGAAAATAGGACTACTTTTTACAGTGCATGAAACAGTCCATGAGGATTTGACCATGACTTTATGATAAAGTGGATAGTTTTATGTCTGTTGTCCTGAAGCAGTTTGAACTAAATGGTTACATGTGGTCCCTAGTTAATAAGAAGCTTTTCATTTATGCTAAATAGGGCTTCTAGATTAATATAATATAGTGACCTTCAAACGATTCTCTTATCAAATGAGGTAATGGGTTGAAGAAACCTTTGAAGGAAAAAAGTAATGGATTATACCAGTTAGTTAGTACCGGCAATGTGGTGGTGGTGGAGGGGGTTGAAGACATAAATTGTACTAATGGTTGATACTTTAAGATTACTGGGAAACTGAAAAGAGAATTGTATAATGAAGCAGATAATGAAAGTCTTGTTTATTCACCTTTATAAGAAAGTTAAACAACAAAGAACAGACAGCATTTTGCTCAGGCAAGGTACTGTGTCTGCTTGCAACTTGCTCCAGAGGTTCAAATCGTTCCTCTGTGCCAACTCCACCCATCCTTCAGGATTCCTAAGAGTTGCTGGGGCTGGCTCCTTGCAGACCCTTCCCCAGGTGGAGGCATGTGAGTGAACACTCATGTTTCTAAAACTCCATCAATCAGTAAAAGTGGACAGTGTTAGCTAAATTTTAAGTTAATAAAAACAAAACCACAACAGTTTTCTTGATACAATAAATAAGTTCAGTAAACTGCCTTACCTAATATTATGCACAAAAGCATCTGTCTTTAAAGCAGAAGTATGATCTTAAAAATGTCAAGCAAAAAATAATGATTCTACCTTCAAAATAACATATTTACACATGATCCTCGCATCAACTGTTGTATTGTGAATCTAATCAGCTTCAGCAAGATCCAGAAATCAGTGGTGGAAAATGTCTATAATCTGGGGCTCTGCATACATACAATGGAAGATTTGCCATAAAAATGAACCTCAGCTAAGTCTTCAGTTTCATATGGAACTCTGTGAAGCTAAAATTTTGAGAGTGGTTCTTGACAATCTCTTTTAAACTTAGTTGGGCAGCGGATTAACTTTCCATTTCCCAAATTATTACTAGTAAGTCAAATCAAAGCTATTCAAAGACTTGACAGCAAATTACATTTATTACCACAAATAATAGTGTATTGCACTTAACACTTGTGGTATTTCTGAAAAAATGTATAGATAGCATAAAGGAGTATTCACTAAAGCATTTTCATTAAGAGGTATTTCCCAAATTTGTCAAAGATGGTGAATTTTAGGAAAAGTATAAGTTTATCCAGGATGTTGGAAATAGTCAATATCAGCCAACTCAACCTTGAAAATATCTGTAACAGCAAGAAAACAATTGGAAATAATACTGAAAATATTCTGGACCAAGAATACTATTTACTAAAACTTAATATCAATATAGTAAGTTACCAGTTTAACCAGAAGGCCATTGGGCTGCCTGAAAAATTAGTAACCTGCAACCCCAAAGAGAGAAATCTTGCATTGGTGAAATGCTGGAGACTAAGACTTCTTCTAGCAACAAAATGGATGGTGTTAGCTAAATTTTAAGTTACTAAAGACAAAACCATGACAGATTGCCAGGAAAAAGATAAATGAGTCAGTAAACTACTTTATCTAATAGTATACACAAGAGGATCTATCTTTACTGCAGAAGCATGCTCTGGAAAACTTCAAGCCAAGAAAAAAAAAACTAATGATCAAGATAAAGTTCTGAAAATATTTGCATAATTAATAAATTTTATGGAAGTGAAGTTGGGAATTCTTTGAAATAAGGCCAAAGTTCTTCCAGAATGCTGAGTAATATGAAATGAGTATTTCTCTCTATATAGGAAGACTGTTCTTTCATGTGGGAATATATTCCATTATTTTGTGTATTGCTTTATTAAGAATTTATTTATTTGTCCCAATACAATTTATCTTTTCAAATATCTGATGTATTAAATTGATCTGATGTATTTAAATGATCATATTTGTTATCCCATTAGAAGTTGTTATTATATATGCAACTTAGTCAATTTTCTCCATCATGTAAAATTTAATGTTTCTTTTCAATGTTCCCTTGTTGTTTTGAACCTCCAAATTTTGTACACATACTATTTCTTGAGAGTCTAATGTCTTCATGTGTCCATTGCTGCCCACTTTCCCTTACTACAGTTCCCTACTTGGTCCTGTATTTCCATGACAGTTCCTCTAGCTGCATAGTCTACTAGTTTCCAACTACAAATATTCAAGACCTATATAGCCTTCTAGTATCACAAATTAGGAGAATTAAGAAGAACTTTATGGATTGTCTAGTCCAACAATTTGGAGAAGGAGATGACAATATACTTTTCATGTGATTTATTGGTTAAGAATTTAATTTTATTTTCTCTCATATGCCAGTTTTGATTCCATGAAAATTATTCCTTCTCCATAGTTCCTAAATGTATCCAAAGAGAAATAATGGGCCTGTTTGTACACATTGAGGGATGACATGCAACCTCTTTAGAGCCTTTTTATTCTACCATATAGATAACTACATGTGGGGGGGGGGCTGGATTGCCCCTTGGGAGCCGATCAGGAGGAGGGTGAGTGCCAACAGCTGGAACCCGGGTCCCCCCTCGTCCGGGGACCCCTTCCCTCCCAGCTGGGGAAACGAGGCAACCACACACAGCTGATGGCAGCTCAGAATCCATTTATTACTAAGGCACATGGGTTTTTATAGAGGAGGAGGGGAGACAGCCAAGGAATCAATAATCCTTCTAAGGGAGTTGCCAGGTGTTATGTAGATTTCAGTACAGACAAAAAAACTAGGGTACAGACAAAAACTGGGGAGTAACCTGTCGTTAAGACATTTTAACCCACCCTAATCTTTAACAAAGCATGACCTAGCAGCCCTTTCAGAAGGAGCTATACAAATAGTCATAAGATCACACTAGGGTGGCTGATGAAATGGAGGTGAAGGTCAGACCCCAATAATTGTCACAAGGTCACTCTAGGGCAGCTGATGAAATAAAATGAAGGTCAGACTCCAACAACTACATACTTTAATGCTAAATCAAGCCAATTTTGTTAAAATCACATCAGAGATCAGAAAATGTAGAATTAGAAAAATAACATTCATGTAGTAATAGAAAACCATTTTAGGTGTCTACCTGTAGAGGTATTTGATTAGGTTTTAATTCTTATTACATGTTTAGCAAGGACTGAAATTAACCAAAGAGAGAACCCTTGTCTCTTACTGAATCTGAACCGAAAAATTCCCCCCAAATATGGAACTTTTAGTAGTCTCTGTACCCTGGGTTCTGTATGTGGGACAAATGCTCTAAATTGAGCCATTTCCCCAGGCCCCTGCAGGTACAGATTTAGTGCCTGTATATAGGTCATTCTATGCTCTAAGCTACATTGTCCCCTTTAAAGAGCTTACAATTTATCTGAAATATAAATTATGAGAATGTACCAACAGTATCCAATAATAGTATGCTTCTCTACTAATAGAACATATGAAAAAGCATACTAATCTTACAGTGTGTACAATCTTTGACGTTAGCCTCTTCACATGTCTTGCAAGCTCAACTTCTCAAGATAATCAAGAACAAAAATGGAACTATCACTACACCACACCTACATCAAAAGAATAATAAGCAGTAAATACTCTGAACGAAACAAAGCTCATAAATTCAACACTTTATATAAAATAAACCAATTTCATAAAATTATCAAATACTAATATTATTCAAGAACATATATACAGAAACTTCAGCAGTTATCAAATTGAATCCAGCAGTATACAGCATTTAAGAAAAATTAACCAAATTATATTGTTACATTATATGCATGTACAAATGTGTAGCAATAAATTCCACTGTTATATATGACTTTAATGAACCAATAAAAAGGAAAAATAATACTGAACACTTTAAAATAAAATAATAAAAATCCTCCAAATACTTAAAAATGTATCATGATCTAATAGGATGTATCCCAGGTATTCAAGTCTAGTTTGACATTTACAAATCACATCCTAACAAGCACAACAGTCATCAAAAAACAGAAAAAGCATTTCACAAAAGTTAAGTATCTGATCATGAGAAAAACTCTCAGAAAGATGGGAATAGAAGGCAACCTCCTTTGCCTGATAAAGGAAATCTAATTAGCTACAGATATCATGCTTAATGCTGTACGACTAAATGTGTTCCCAATAACTTTCAGAACAAGACAGTTTTCCATCATTGTATTGAAAATTTGCCATCACTGTACTGAAAATTTTCACTAGTGCATTAAGGAAGGAAAAATAAATAAGAGGCAGGCATATTGATGAGGAGAAAAAAGGCAATATGTCTTTTGTTACATTATAAATAATTGTCTATGTAGAAAAAACAAAACAACTCTCAAAACTCAGTAATAAGAAAACAATCTACGTTATAAGTGGACAACGCAATGAGAAGCCACTTCAGAAAAGAAGATATATGGATTCAAAAACAACAGGATATTTTTGTGGCATATTAGTGTATTCATATACATAAATTGATTAATTCCCCTCCCCCAAACCTCTCCCTTCTCTTCACCTGGTCCCCGCCATCTTCTACCCCATTAGTCTGCCTTCTTCTACTTTCATGATATCCTGTTTGTTTTTTTTTCTTTTTTCCTCACTAGCTTCCACATATGAAAGAAAACATGAAGCTTCTTTTTCTGAGTCTGACTCACGTTGCTTAACATTGTGTTCTCCAATCCCATTCGTTTTCCTGGAATGACTAAATTTGTTCCTATTTATGGCTTAGTAAAAAACTGGCATGTGTATACCACATTTGCTTTATCCGTATGTCTCTTGAAAGGCAGCTGGCTGATTTTACAACCTCCTTGTTGGAGCTGTGCTAGGATGCACACAGGTACGGAGGCACCTCTAAAGCATGCTGATTCTAATTATTTTGGAGAAATATATGTCCAAACTCTTTATGTCTCTTTTCTCATCTACAAAATGGAGATAATCATACAAGCCAACCAAGAAAGTTGTAAGGTTCAAATCAGCTAGCGAATTTTAAATACTTTTGAAAGGTTTTTAACATCAGAAGCAGATTTACAATGCATATATGATCAAGTTAAAAGAAGAGTTGAAATTAGTTTTCTGTAATCCAAAGAGAGTAAGTCTGTGCCTCTGAAGTAAGAAGCAATTCACTTTAAAATGACAATGCAAAGAAGAGACGTGGGCTTTTATTTTCTCCAGAAATGTTATCTCATATCAATCAACTCAGTGGAGAATATGAGCTTCTACAGGTGCAAACAAATTGAAATTGGCTACCAAAATGAACATTAAAGGATTTAAATGAAGAAAATGGAGCTATCATTTTGAAATAATGATTATAAAACCTGAAGAAAATTATACTGCACTTCCTTATAGTTCTGGATAACAATTCTGCCATTATTCGTTGATTGTGACTCCCCTTTAGTAAATAATAATGTAAAAATAATCAAAAATAAGAAAAAAACCTGAAGTTGTAAGTGCTAAACAATTTCATTGAGTCACCAAAGAGGGATTCTTTGTCAGGAAGAAGCTCATACTTACTTTATTCAGCATCATATTGGGTGTTCATTGGCTAAGACTTGCTTTTACTTTTCTAATATATGTGTGCTTGTATGCAAATGCAACTTCAGTCCTGCAACTGCTGCTTTAAAAATGCAAGTGGCTTAATAAGATGTATATTGTGAAGCTGGCTTGTTCTTAAACCTTCATTCTGCTATTTTAAAAATAGATATATTTTGTTGTGCAAGCAAGAGAACAAAATGTAATGAAATATATTTTTTTACAGAAATGCAATGCATACAGTGGAAGAAAAGAAACAGTTTACATAGAATACGACAGTGAAAAGGTGAAGGGACACAGAAACAAGCAATAGAGGCCATCAGCCACGAGAAGAGACTCTTGTAGTCAAGCTGTATAGCTAGTGAAAGTAATTACATTGTCAAATTAGCTAAAAGAAAGCTTCTCTAACTCTCCATGGCTTTGTAACAAAGTCTAAGGTAACTAATGTGCTTTTAAGAATTATAAATGTTACCTTAATTAGAAAATGTAAAAAGTGATGAGACAAATAATTGAAGATAAATCACGAGGACAAGTTTTACTTTCAGCTTCTAGGCTTTATTTCTTCTGAAGTTACTTTATGGTAACTACATTGCTGTTAACAAATCTAAGCTACAAATTTTCTTCATCAATTATTAAATTACTATATACTCTTGATCTTATCTCTAATATAAATTTATCATTTCCTTTACCTAAGCCTTCTTTTTATTTTATCTTAGCTCTCTCTCAGATGAAATTAATGTTTTACTTCTCATTTCACATAGAGACATAGCTATTTCTCATGGTTAAGTCAACTTCTTGATTTTGAGATTGTTCTCCTTCATCTAATCATAAATTAGTTTGAAACTAATCACTGCAAATAAAATGAAAACTAACTGAAAGAAAATTCAACAAGTTCTCCAAGAATTACTTTTTTTCATTAAAATCCCCAGGCCAGATTGCATGTTTTTAATACCATAAAACTGCTTTGTATACATTAATGTCTCCAAAAAATCAAACTAAAACTTGACCAATAAGACCTTTTTGACAGCAAAGGTATTTAAATTCTAACTTTATGTTCAAATTCTTTTAAGCTATGAATATTTTATTTAGATCTATGTTCTACTCTCATCTCCCCATCCACATCCCTCAATCCCTTATTCTTTTAACAGATTCTATATACGTTATTACTGTTAAAGGCAAAGTAATGGGATATTTTTAACACAGAATTTCATCATGTGGGATATAAGAGATGCAGATAAAAATTCAACAACAGATGCAGAATTAACATTAAAGGAATAGGAAAGGTGGTCTTGTCAAATATAAGACCACACACATGGTTTGTTGAGCTTGTAGATAACAAGTCTGCCTTTCCTATTTCTTGTGCCACACACATGGCTGAGTTTAAAGAAGAAAACTAATAGAACTGGAGTGTTTCTCAGGGCACCTACGTTATGACAGAGTTATGCTGAGTGCTGGGAATACACATGACTAGGGCTTTCCTTGACTTCCATGAACTTGCAGTCTCAATCACAGACAAACTGCAACCACAGAATTTCACAAGCTGAGACTAATAGAATTTGTGCAGCTTAAATATGTATAAGAAGTAAGAGAAATATTGTAATATAAAGAATAGAAGGCAATAGTGCTTGAAACAACTATGAGCTAGTCACTTGACATATATTACTTTTATCTCCCAGAATACTGCAAACTCATAAATGATTTCCTTTATCTAATGGAGGAAAAATGTTTTAAAAAAATGAAAAAACTGGACCAAATGATTTAACTCATAAATAAAAAAGCTGTATAATTTGAGTCTGACAAGAAAGTCTTCTTCATAAGAGCAGATGTTAGGAGGGGCCTTTCTAGCTAAGAGTTTTGTTTATTTTTGTCA
>PVKS010040013.1:0-16882 GCA_004027875.1 Aplodontia rufa | reverse complement strand
GGCATGGAGGGAGTGAGGGTATAGGAGGGATATCAAGTTTGCTGGGGGGAGGGAGTATGGTGATATCAACCCAGTAGGGAACCTTCAACTTCCATGAGAAGGCCAACTAACACAGGATAAAGTAGAGGGAAACATGGGATCAGGGAGAACTCAAAGGGGGAGACCATGAAATGGCATCCACCTTGGCTTCCTATGTCACTGTGCATTTGTTCATGATTGTTTGGCAATGATTCCCTTCTAAATGTAAGACTATCTTGAACAAATAAAATAATAAAAAAATAAAATTAAAAAGTTTGCTAAGAACTGGAATTATAATTAAATTTATTATAATTAAATTTATTATAATTTATTTAATTATAATTATATTTAGTCCTTGTTTTGAAAGGATTACAGGTTAATGAATGCAGCTGAGAACACAGAAAGACTATATAAACATATATAGATAATAAAGACATATTTTATGCAGAAGAGAAAAAATATTATAGCTTCCTTTGCACTGTTACCTCCACATCAGCCAAATGAATATTACTGAATTTATTAGTCCTTTGTTTAATCACTATTGATTTTTGAGTTGATAAAGATCTGTATACATCCAAAAATAACTTGAACACTGCAGGTTATATGGAGCAAATATGTCCCCTCACAGATAATTCAAAAGGAATAGTTGCAAAGTTTTTCTACAGGAATGTTAAACTGAAGTTTGTGTTCATAAAGAACAAAGGGGAAAAATAATTAAAAGTTTTAATGAAATACTTCTAGCAATTACATGTTTATGTAAAACAATTTAGTACCCAAATTATATACATGTAGTAAATAAAATTTAAACAGGATTTTCCTCAATGTATTCAAGGTCAAGTCAGTTCTGCTATTTCACTTGCGAGGTGAGTTTGAGAAAGTTATTTCAACAACTTACATCTCAGAATACTAATTAATATTATTAATAAATGTTACAGATCTAGGGTCTGCTGCAGAACTGAGGTAGCCACAAAAGTCTTCTCTCATCAGGTCTTGTAATCATGCCAGAAGGATTTCAGATATGTTGTTCAGAGTAGCAGGTATGAATTTATTAGAAGGGATTGGAAAGGGAAAGGACACTCTAAAGGGAGAGACTGGGTCCTCTCAGAGAGCAGAAGGATGATATGCCCCTCTTGCCCTCCAGTTTTATCCAGGGGCTCCAGAAAAGTTTCCAGAGAGTCCCACCCAGGTCTGCCTCTTGACTTTTGACTGACAGTGGATGTCATAAAAGTATCCCCACTGTGTGTGATAAAGGTCCAGGAAAACTCTAAATCAATTTGACGCATGCATACCGTTTGTACTTGGAACTTGTTCACAGATTTTATGGTTAGAGGGAATTATACTTATCTCCTGAGTTCTGGGGTCTAGTCTGTACAAGGGTCACAAAAGTCCCCCCATTCAGGATAATTTGTGTTCTTTTTACCAGCATTTTGGGCCTGCATTTTTCTTGTAGATAATAAGTTGCTCGTTGAGGAATGTAATATGCCCTATTACTTAGTCAAGGATAATTGCAAATAAATTAATTTTTAAAATAAAGCATATGGAAATCAACACAGTAGGGTCAGTTTATAGAATTTCCACCTTAAACTCATGTTGCCACTGTTTATATCTGGTACTTATCAATAAACATACATTCTATTCTCTGAGATCAATACAAGTACAGCTGATGAGTTACATAATAGCCTCATGTTTAGTTGTTGGGGTGCTTTTTTTAATTGGAAACTGCATTCCACCGTGTCTGTACTGTTTTATATGCCCACCAGCAATAAGAATATTCAGTTTCTATTTTCTAGAAGACATTGTAGAATTAGTGGCAATTCTTCTTTTAAGTATTTGATACATTCTCCTATGAAACTGCCTGGGCCTGGAGATTTCTCTGGGGGAATTTTTAAACTTTGAATTCTTTTTACTTCATAGTTATGGAACTTTTCAAATGTTCTGTTTCATACTGGGTGAATTGTGGCAGCTTGTGCCTTCCAGGGAATTAGTAATCCATTCATCTAAACTGTCAGTTCTGATGGTTATTGACCGTATCCTCTTAGCTTTTGATGTCGGAAAGATCTGTACTGATATTCCCTATGTCATTCTTGATATTTGTAATTTAATATTTTTCTTATTTTGTCAGTCTTTTCAGAAGTTTTTTTGGTTTTTTGTTTGGGTTAGGTGCAGAAAAATTAAATATCAATATCCCTTCAAATTGAATTGAAACATTTATCACTAAATAATATCTCTCTGTGTCATAATAATTTCCATCTCTAGTGTTTGAAAGTTCTGTTTTGCTAGGTTGCCCCTTTTTTCTTCCTTAGGCTAAAGAGGAAATCTGAGTTGGGTGTTATTCTTTTATTGTTTATTTATTGATTGCTTTTAGTCAGGTCTTCTCATCATTTCTCTGTTGTGAGTTTCTTCAGCTACAAGCTTGTGTTATATTAGGGAAAACAAAACAGAACAAAGAAAATCAAAATCAGAGATCTCGCCATCATGTCAGTCTTTGGCCCCGAGATTCTCCAGCAAGTCTATCTTCTTCACTTCATCTTTCAGAACCTCTGTATGTTTGTCATGTAAAAATATATAATTTCAAGTGTTTCAAGATGCTTTTAGCTTGAGGAAGAGGGGAAACTACATATATTCTATCTTCTCAAAAGGAGAATTCTTCAGTTGCTTTATGAATAATGCTAATCTGTATGTGAAAATGTCAGCAATGTCTGAGAAATAGTGAATATCTCATATCAAGTATCCTTGTTTGTACAGGAGAACAGTGTGACACCCCAAAGGTGGAAAAGAGTACTTCTTGTATTTTATTTCATGTGTGTGTGTGTGGTGCATATGTGCGCGAGCGCGCACATGTAAAGGCATGAGATTTTAGTGCTGTGACTTCAACCCAGTGGTATACTATTACTGAACTACAACCCCAGCCATCTCTATTTTTTATTCTGATACAGAGTCTCACTAAATTGCCCAGAATGATCTTGAACTTGTGATGCTCCTGCCTTAGCCTTCCGAATAGCTGGGATTTCAGGCATTTGCCCCCACACTGGATCTCACTTATAATTTTGACATGCAAATTGCTTACAAAACATAAATATGGGTCTAGTCCACTTTTCCCTCTGTATTCAGATACACTGATGAAATATGACATAAATATCAAATATGAAATAATTTTTGTTTTGAAACTAAATGAAGGCACAATCATTTAGATATTCCTACAGTGAGTTGGTGATTTCCTGACTTCAATAAGTAGGCATTTCTGGGTATTTAAAAATCAAAGTACAGGCTGGAGAGGTGGCTCAGTGGTTGCAGCACTTGCCTGGCATGGGCAAGGACCCAGGTTCAAACCCCAGCACCACATACACAACAAAGGCCACGTGTAAAACTAAATAAAATTGATTCTCTCACTCTCTGTCCCTCTGTCTCTTCAAAAAAAAAAAAAAGTAAAAGTATTTTTAAAATATATTCTTTTTTAGGGAACTAAGAGGAATACTTTTGAGAAATACTATTAGAAATGCAGGTTCAATAAAGAAAAAACACTAAATGCAAAAATGAGTCACATAACTAAAATTTGTTGCAATCAATTGCTGTTTTATTTCTCCAACTAATTGACTTTAGAAAAATATTATCATCAATGAGAGATGTGATTAGTGAACACTGAGTCCTCAGAAGATGATCTGTGGTGATATTTTTCCATATTCTTTTATTTTTTATGAAAAGAAATCCACAAATTTTAATAAATATTCTCTGTGATAACATATCAAATTTAAAGAGTGAGAAGGCAGAAAAGGGGGAGGAATAGAAAGAGAGAGAGCACAGAATCTTATCTGGTCATCATTCAGTGTGTAATATCAAGAAATTTAAAATAGATGACCTCTTACCAGCCCAATCTTCTTACTTTTTAAGATACAGCACCTGAAATCTAGAGAACATAAATGATTCACTTAAGAGCAGAAGCTGACAGAACTGGGCATTAAATCCACACACCTTATTTCTAAGTCTGATAGTTGTTTTCCATTTGCAATAGATGTTCAAAAATACTTTGAGTTAAAAAAGAAAAAAGAAAATATGTGAAGGTAATGTGTTAGTAGCAACAAGTTAGAATGGCGAAAATGAATCACATACTCTCCTAAGTGGAGACAGATGATCTTTATATAATACCTTATCATTGAGACTCTCTTGTATTTTCAGAACTTTAGCACTAATAAACTTAGCATCAAGAAGATATTCATAACATTCGTCAAAATAAATTATATTTATTTTTTGCAGGTAAGAACTGAAAACACTCTGACCAAAAATATTCACTGTTGAAGAGATTTCTTAATTATGTTGTAATATAAACATTTTGATCACAGTTTAGTTTTAAGTACACATCTTTGCATTTTATTATGAATATCTGCTACATACTGAATAACTTTTACAGCATATATGTTAAACAACACGTGGTTTTATAAAGTATAACAATGTACACTGGGGCTCACCAAACATCTTTCAGATTATTATCAACCTTCCCACCCCTGAATTTCCCATTGCTTTTCTCCTTCTGATCCCAACAGCCTCTTTTTTGGAGCTCTCAGGAGGAAATAGTAACCTGTAAGTTGGCTATTTGCCATTTTTGTATTTATGCACTTATACTGTCTGTGCCCTCCTTCAGTCTACACAGACTTTACTGTGAGAAACCACAACATGAAGTACAGCAGGACACATCTGACAGTTCCAGTTGTATCCACTGTGCTCAATGAAGAAAGGATACTTTGTGTGGGAAAGCTGTTGTGTGTACCACAGCATGACAAAGAATAGTGATTCAGAGTTGTGAGAAATCATTGAGATCGAAGGAACATTTGGGGTGCAAAGAGACTTTACAGAGGTCTAAATTTTCTTCTTGTGACAGTAAGAACAAACTTACAGATGATTATGAAGTATATGTTAATATATTCTAATCTTTATGCATGAATCTATTCTTCTTCTTTGCTCACAAGTCTTCTGAATTTTGACAGTGTGGATTGGAAATTAAAACCATTTACCTCTTTGGCTATGATTCATTTCCTTTTCTTTATTCTTATAGAAGAATGTCAATTTTAAATTATATTACTTTGTGTCTTATTAGTTTTATTTTTTAAGTAAATGCATGTGAGAAATATTTGGCCCATAACAAAGTAAATGAAGTATGGAAAAAAGGAAGTTTCTACATCATGGCACGGTGGGCATGGTGGAGGAAAGTTGCTGAGCTTATGGCAGCTAGGAAGGGTAGGGGCAGGGGAAGAGAGAGAGAGAGAGAGAGGGAGAAGGTATACCAGAGGCAAATATAGTCCCCAAGACAAAGTACCTGGTGACCTGCTTTCTTTGGCCATGCCCCACCTCTGAAACTTGCTGCATTGGGGATCATGCTTTCAACACTTGAAATCTGGGAAAACGTTCCAGATCCAAACCAGTACGCAGACCATCCCTTAGTCACCAAGACTGATGCTGAATGGGCTCACATCTTAGTCTCACAGCCACAGGATCCTGTGCAATAAGGACATGGGTACACTAGGCACAATTCAGTGTTGGGAATGACGCAGACCAAAACTTGAGTTTTGTCTCACTGACACTTGAGTCTCCACCAGAGGCTTAGGCAGGATTAGAGGATCAGTCTGTAGGTCCTGGCCTGGGCTTAAGGGTCATCAGTTTCTGCCTGGTGTTGAGTCTCACCAGCATTGAACTTCAAGACTAAGACTTATGCTAGCTTGCATGTGTACTCCCCAGTTGATGGCATCTTGTCCCCCTCTCTTGTCTGTGGTTGGAAGTGTTGGAGGCCATCTGCCACCTGTCTAAACAGTTTCAGTGACTCTGTTCATGGATGTTGGCCTGTGGATAGGAATTGTGGGGCTCTCCCCAGTACTAGAATTCATGATGGTGGGACTGGTATTGTATTTCAAGTCAAAGTCCTGGACTTAATTCCTCTACTTCACCCAAGAGTGGGGGCTCTCCACTCTGCTTAGAGCTGGGGGTGAGTGACAGAGGCAATTCTTTCGTGCCTGCTTTTTTCAATGCATCTTTTGTTTATCATACTAAAACCAGACACTATGCTCTCTCATCTTAGCTCTGGTGAAGGTAATTTGGTAAATGACTAGCTTTTAAAATTAGGGAGACAATCACCAGAGAGCCTCCCATCTCTGTAATTTTGTCATAATGTTCCTTTTTATAGTTTTTTATTTTGATAAAGTGTTTGCTATTTTATCCAAATAAACACAAAATTGTATAAAATGTGTTGTTATAAACTGTTGTTCTTTATCTTTGAATGCATTTACATATTAATAGTTAACAAATTACTATATTTTGTGTGGGGAGAAAAAGGAATTTTCTAGTCCTTGTTCTTTTCAGAGTCTCAGTACACAATTCTACTGCCTGTAGATAAATATTAATAACAATTTGGGTACAGACTTTCTGATGTCAACAAAAAAGTTTGCATTACCTAATTTCCCTTTTTAAAATGAGATCATATCACACACAATATTTACTCCTTGATAATTTCTCTGAACATCATATGATGGACATATTTCCATGTCAGCATACATGAAACTACCTTCTTCTTTTAAATAGTTGCGTGTGATTCATTTTTATGTATATAGCTTACTTAACTTTTATCATTTTGGTTGTCTTTACAATTATTTCCTAGTTTTGGTTCTTGAAAACAATGGAGCTGTGTTAGTCAGCTTTTTGTGTTTATGATCAAAGACACAACTAACTTAGAGGAGGAAAAGTTTACTTTGGACTCTCAGATTCAGAGGTTCAATCCATGATCGTCTGGTTCCTTAGCTCTAGACCCCAAAGTGAGGCAGAACATCCTGGTAGAAGGTTGTGGCGGAAGAAAGCAGCTCAACTCACGGCTGTGAGGTAGGGGACAGAAAAAGAGAGTGAGGATTCAGAGACAGTGACAGTCTAAGGACATACTCTCAGTGACCTACTTCCTCCAACTATGCCCCACCTACAACCCAGTAGTCTATTTGAATTATCCATCCATCATATGAATTAATCCACTGATGAGGTTTCAACTCTCATAATCTACTTATTTCAACTGTGAACATTCCTTCATTGCCTAATATGTAAATTATTTTTTTGTCAGGGGGACATTAAAAATCCAAAACATAATAGAAAAAACATATACAATCAAAAATATGTATACACACAAACATTTATATCACGTGTTGAGGTTTTATCTTTCAGTACTTGTTAGCTACACTGATTTGAAAGAATATTTTAAGTGCTAGTTTCATTTGCCATCTACATTGAAATGCTACCCTATCTCCCAATACACATAAATCAACTCAGAATGAATAATACTTAAATGTGAGAACTGAAACTAAAAAACTATCAGAAAAAGACCTACAGGAAACACTTTCAGGACATCAGAATAAGTAAGGATTTTGTTTATAATATCACAAAAGAACAGGCAACAAAGAAAAATAGACAATGTGCTTATAATAAACTGAAAAATTTCTGTACAGCAAAGGAAACAATTAACAGAGTAAAAAGACAACCTACAAAATGGGAGAAAATATTTTCAAGGTGCACATCTATCATGTGGTTAATATCCAGACAATGTAAGACACACAATTTGATAACAAAAACAACAAATAATTTGATTTTTAAAAATAGGCAAAGCAAAACCTTAGTGAGATATTACTTAACCATTTAGAATGGCTATTATCAAAAGTCCAAAAGATAGCAATTGATGATAAGCATATGGAGAAAAAAGAACTCATACACACTGTTGGTGGGAATATAAGCTAGTACACCCATTAAGGAAAACAGTAAGAATGTCCTTCAAAAAATTAAAGATAGCCTTAAGATATGATCCAGCAATCTCAACCCTGGTCATATACCAAAAGAAATGAAGTCAGTATGTCAAGGGGAGATCGCTTTCCCATGTTGATCGCATCACTATTCACAATTGCCAAGAACCAAAACAAGCAGAGTGTCCATCAAAAGATGAATGCACAAGACAGTGTGCTGTATAACACAAAATACCATTCAGCAACAAATGGGTGAAATGCCAACAACTGCCACAATGTGAATCTAGGTTGAGTTTGTTATTAGGTGAAATAAGCCAGGCACAGAAAGACAAATGCCACATGATCTCTCTCATTTGTGGCTATTTAAAAAGTTAATCTCAGTAATTGAGAGTAGCACAGTGGCATCAGATACTAGGAACTTAAGAGGGAGAAAAGATCGGGATAGTTTGGTCAATGGATAATGAGTTACACTTAGATAAGAGCAAGAAGTTCTGGACTTCTGTTGCACAATGAGTTGACTATAGAAAATGATAATGCACCATGTATTTTTAAAAAGCTAGAAGGAAAGAGTTTGGATGTTTTCACCACACAGAAATGAAAAATATTTGCCAGGATAGATTTACTTATCCTCATTTGGAAATTTCCCTATGCAAGCACATAGAAAGTATGGGTTAACACATAAAAATGTACAAATTTCTGTGTCAATTTAAAAATAAACAGAAATAAAGAGAGAAATTTTAAATTCAAATATCCAAAAAGAACTGTTGAACTACTTAAATTCCATACTAGGGAATAAATTAATGTTTTCATTTATAGTTATAAAATTTGAATTGAGTGTAAAAGTCAAGAGGTAGTATATTGATTCTTCATTTCTTAAACTTTTTTCCTACAACAGACTGACAATAGATTCATGGAATAAAAAAATCTTATCAGCTGGGGCTGGAGAGCGCTTGTGCACCATGTGCGAGGACCTGGATCTGAATCCCAGCACCACATACACAAGTTAAGTGTCAGAAAAACATAAAATTCAGTTGAAAAAATAAATAAAATTGATTCTCTCCTTCTCTCTTAAGAAAAACTCATCAGCTAATCATGTGGCAAGTAAAGATTAAACTATTTGAAATACAGAATATAGTTTACCCCCCAACCAGAGAAACAAATTAAACATCTTTTATATTGATCCACAGTCCAAACATATTCTCAAAATTTTATCAGTAAATGTTACAATAATTCAGTAAAAGTTAGAGAAAAAAGTGTAATTTGAACTAGACCATGTCAGTTATCAAAGAAAATACTACATCTGAATAAAATTTCAGCAATATTTTATTTCAAATGTATCCCAAGAAATGTTTGGCAATATGTGCTTAAGCTGAAATTAGTGGTATACAGATGGTGTTAGGAAATCACATATCCTTCAAATCCTAAACACAAGAAAACTTGACTCCAAGACTCTGAGGATGCTCTGCCACCCCACTAAGAATGGGCCTTCATGGATTTTCAGATCTCTAATGGAATTTGAAACTCATTTAATTGTTCCAGTGGATCCAAACTGAACGCCAGTTCTGCTTGAATGCCTCTAGTTGCAGGTAGTTCTCACCTATCACTGAAGTTCTTTTAGATGCTCAGAGCTATTTTAAATCTTGGCATTATTTCTTCCTATAAACTTTTGATCTTGGGTCAGCTGTCTGGAAAAAAAAATGAGCTTTATCCTCTTTCACAGATGGCCTAGCAGATACCTGATGACAGCTATCGTCTGCTTCCCAAGCCTTCTCTTAGGGTAAACATCTTGCCAGTGGGAGACATTCCGAATCCCACAAATCAATCACACTCTCCAGAGCTCTCTGATGTTGCTCTATTCATTCATCCATGCTTTCACTAATATCTATTGAAAGCTTCCCACATGCTCAGTATAACATTCTCACTGACTGGGAATGGAATGGTGAGCAAAGTGAATATGCCTCCCTCTCCATGATGTTTATGTAAGACTTGGATAGGGTAAGAAGACGGCAATCAATTTTAAGTATATCACCTTCAACTGAAGAGGGTCATGCCATAAATAAAAGTTACACAGAGCTGTAGAAACTCAACTGGGAGCTCTGAGCGAGACCTTGGTGACAGGGGAGGCTTTTCTGAAAAAGTGAGACTTTTCTGAAGAGTATGTATGAGACACCTCGGTGGAGAAGCAGGGGGAAAAAAAGGCAGAAACCTTAGAGTTATAGACTCAAAGGAGAGCCTGTTTAAGAACTTATGTGGATGGACACAATCTCAGAAAGTTTCCTGGCAAGGCTGTTGATAACCATTAGGAAGAATGATGAAACAGACCCAGAGAGGTAGACTTTGGGATGTGTAATGTTTGACTGTTTAAGAACAATGGAAAGTTATTAAAGGGTTTTTAGAGGAGGGGTGAAATAATTAAATTTGCATTTATGCAAAATCACTTTGAACTCCTGACAGGAGTTTATGGGAGGAGAGGGAAAGTAAGTTAACTACTAGGAAGCTATTGGGATGTCCTAGATACCAATGCTAATGGATAAAGGGAATCCAGTGAGTAGTGAGAAACGGATGCTTTTGAGAGAGATTAGTAGGCAAGGATTTAGAATGATGTGATCCTGCAACAAAGTTTAGAAAACAGAGTTTCTGCAGGGTGGAGTGGGGCATTCCTGCAACCCCAGATTCTCAGGAGGCTGAGGCAGAGGATGGCAAGCAAGAGGCCAGCCTCAGCAGCTAAGTGAGGCCCTCAACAATTTAGCGACACCCTGTCTCAAAAAATAAGAAGGGCTAGGGATGCAGCTCAGTGATAAAACACACCACGGTCCAATCCCTAGTCCCCACCAAAACAAGAAAGAAAACAGAGTTGCTGCTAATATGAAAGCTTAAGCAAAGTTATAAAGGTGTTTAATTTTTATTTCCAATTGTTTTGAAGTAAAGATATAAACATTGGTAGCAGAATAGATAAAAAAATGAAAATTATACAATATTTTAGAAAATTCCAAAGTACAATAGAAGAAATATTGCAATGCATTTTTTTTTTTATGGCACTAGGGATTGAATCCAGGGATGCTCAACCACTGATCGACATCCCCAGCTCATTTTTATTTTTTATTTTTAGACAGGCTCTCTCTAAGTTGCTCAGGGCCTTACTAAATTGCTGAGGCTGGGTTTGAACTTGCTTTCCTCCTGCCTCACCCTCCTGAGCTGCTGGGGTTATAGGCATGTGCCATTATACTATTATAATGCCCAGTGTATTTTTTTTGAAAATTTGTGCATCTCTTAGAAAGTGTGTTATCTTTCAATCATGTGTTTCATCTTCCTAAGAGACTCGTAGTAAAGTAGGAAGTAGGAAGAAAAGTCAGAGAATTTAGTGTAATGGAATAACTGCTTATGTCTTTTAAAAAACATGATCTTGAAACATATGAAGATTAAAAACATAAAATAAAAGCATTGAAACATACTTCTTTACTATGGGTGATAAAATTTAAAAGGGGTAAGGATTTCTTGCTTTAGTGAGCTGGGTCAGCATTATTTTACTGCAACGTTAATGCATTGAAGTTTAACTTTAAAGATATTGCAGGTATTGAAGAATTTCAAACAGTGCTGTCTACAAAACTGAGATCATAAATCATGGGATTCTGTAACACTGGAGTTCAGTGTTTCGTATGCAGACTTAGATTTATAAATATTGGTCTCCTAGCACCATCTTCTGTTTAGATAATATATTGCTTTTATTTCCCCCCACTACAAATACTAAGAGAGGTGAATATTATGATTTTGGCGCCACCTGCTGGATTTTTCCCCCAAAACAAATACGGAATTGCTGGGCAGACATGATTAACATTGTAGTAGCACCATGTCTAATCACTCTAGGAAACATTATAATAGTTTCAAAGTAGCTAGAATCCATCTTATAAGAATCTTTTAAAATTATTCACATATAATATTCAAAGTAATTGTTTCATGTTCAATTTATTCTTAAGCAAAATCTATGTACAACTTTAATGACTCCTTCTTTCTTTCCTCTTGTACTGTTCCCATGCAGACTACAGCCTCATAGAAATTGCCCTCTTATAGTGTAAAAGCACAATAAACTAATTCTTGCGCATACTTGAATAGATTCTTCCTTATATCTTACCATCTACAAACTAGTTCTAGCCCAACTTTACCATCTAGAAAATTTTACTGTTATAACTATATCTAGAGTTGCTTTTCACAAAGTGTAGTAGAAAAGCAGTTTGAACCATTTTTACACCATTTTCCTGCTTTTTCTTTTCTGCCTGTTTTCATTGCTGCTTAAAGGGGTTTGAGTGCATGTGGAGGATAATTTTTAAAGATCTATTAAATTGTTCTCTGATATGATCAATATGAAAGCCTTATCTCAACTTTCTGGCTCTTAATCACAATCACTTTATTTTCCGTATTAATTTTTCCACAAGCTGCATACCATGTTTTCTAGTTATTATCCGTAGTGTTTTATTTCTGGGTTTCTCTAAAACTAACTACAACACTCAAATCTGCCTTCTTGGTGTTTGGACAGAAAAGTCCAAAAACAAGGAAAAATAATATTACTAGTTCTAAAGTGTTAAATTCAACCTAAAGAAAAGAATGCTAAAATTTCTACTAATTTAAAAGTAAAGTCTTAAGTTAGTAAAATTAATCTTATTTAACACGAGCTTTATAATTATGATTCTAAAATGTTCTTTTAGCTAGGAATATACATCAATAAGGATCCTCTTTTCTAATCAGCAAGGCGGACTTTTCCTTAAGAAAAGGATGGCAGCTAGGTTGATGTGACCCACTCCCACCTCATTTGCAGAAAACCTCCCTGAAGTAGGAAAGAATAATGTCAAGTTGCAGAGGGAGGCAGAACTTACAGGAAGTTGAATAACTACTGTATGATATGACTGAACCACATTTCCTTCTAAATGTCCTCATAATGAAATCATGTAATAATCATTTTTCAGTTTGTGATCTTAACTAATCTTGAAATTCAAGGAGTATCAGAACTGGGGATGTGTCTTAGTGGTAGAGTGCTTGCCTAGCATGCAGTTGGCCCTTGGTTCAATCTCCATAGTAAAAAAAAAAACTCAAAGAAAAATTGAAGGAATACTAATATAATATTCTAAGTACATTTATTAACAACAATCCTAGATGGTTGTTCTAAGTCCTCTTGATAGGGGACAGAGAGATGCAACTAGTGGGAAAATGAGGTTAAAATAATAATTTTGTCATATGGACCCACTGTGCTGACCCCCACAAAGCTTTCACTTTTTAAAAAGCAATTTACCTGCATCCCTGCCTGGCATAAGTGGACAGGATATAATTGCGGTCCACAGTAAGCCACATATTATCTGCAAGAGAAATGCAGGTCTGAAATAAGGCCAATAAAAAGAACACAAGTTACCCTGAAGGAGACTTTATGACCTTTACTCAGACCAGATTCCTGCATTCAGTGAGATAAGGATAATTCCCCTAACCATAAAACCTGTTAAAAACAGGGTCCAATTAGAATCGGTCAGCATGGGCCGAAGTTACTTATAGTGGTTATGGCAGTGGGGATTTGAAAGTCTAATGTCATCCTGCTGTCAGTTAAAAGTCAAGAGGTGGACCTGGGTGAGATTCTCTGGAAACTTTCTGGAACTCCCAACAGAACTAGAGGACAAGAGAGGGTGGTCTCAGAAGACCCACTTTCTCTATTAAGGATGTCTCTGTTCTCTTTTCTATTCCTTCTAATAAACTCAGGCCTGTCACTCTGGGAAATTCGTCTGAAATCTTTCTGACTTGATCACAAGACTTGGGGTTTGGAAGGGGACTTCATGCTGACTCAGAAGGCCCCAGCACTCTAACAGTCTGAGTTTCTTTTTTTTCAATTACAGAATTGAAGTATTTACATATACTTTACTTTGTTCCCTACCAGTGTTTATAAGTTTCAAATAAATTGACAGATTTAGGAGTCTATTATATACGTGTTACATAAATATCAAAAATCATGATATCTACATTTCATATTGTTGAAAAAAATTAGCCATGTGTACAGCAAGTGCTTCTTAAATATGGCATATGTTCAAAAGTTTAATGTGCTTGTCAAAGTAATCTGATTCTGTGTGTTGGCTCTAACACGTAAAGACAGAAATGAAGAACTTTCCTTGGCTTTTATTATTCATCATGGCACTGTAATTCAATGTTATAAAGAAGTAAGGTGAACAAGTGTACTCACCAGGGGCATCTATATTTTTCAGATAATAGATGCTTGAAAAAATTACTTTGTATGAAAAGAATACTAGATTTACATTATTCTCTTTTGTAAAAAATTGTGAAGTTATTTATTTGTCAATATAAAAGGACATTCTTTTCCACACTATTTTTTTTTTCATTTACTGCTATCTAAAAGTTGTCTTCTTTGAAATATTGATCCAACTTTAATGTTAGTGTGATCATTAAAGACTAAGAAGAGCAATTTATATTTATTCTTGTGATGTTAAATAGCAAACATAGGTTATTCAGACTAACTGCAGATCCAGCACAAGATAGAATTAGATGTCTTTTAATAAAATGGTGCTTTCAGTAGAGATAACCATATCTTTATAAGGTTACATTTTATTCTTTGACAAATAGATCTGCATGCTATCTGGATTTGGTATCATATGTTTTTAATTTATGTTCAAATTTGCAATTTAATGTGAAAAATTGCATAATAACCAAAATTAGAGAATATATGAATGAAATGATATTTTTGTCTCTGCATAATTTAATACCATTACCTACTAATATACAGGATGATAGCTTTAGCATTCTCAGCCTCTTTTTGTCCCATTGCTCCCATGATTTGAGATTTTAAAAATTGTAAGTAATGCCAGGGGAGCTCCTCCATTATAAAACTTAACTTTAAATTAATTTTGTTTTAAGAAATAAATTTCAGCTGGATGCAATGCTGCACACCAGTAATCCCAGCAACTTGGTAGACTGAGGCAGGGGGATCACAAATTCAAAGCCAACCTCAGCAACGTAGCAAAGCCCTAAGCAACTTAGGGAGAATGTCTCAAAATTAAAAAATAAAAAGGACTGGGGATGAGACTCAGTGGTTAAGTGCCTCTGGGTTCAATACTTGGTTTAAAACAGCTGTTATTTTGCTTTTTCTAATAAGCAAAGCATAAATGAACTGAAGTCTGCTAAAATAAGAAGTCTTCAAATGAGTCTAGGTGTTTCTAAATAAAGCATCAACACCACAAAACAGAATTGTTTTGCTAATGATGATCCAACTTTCATAACAAAATTAAATGACCCCCTACGTATCAGGGGTGAATTGCAGAGGGATAGCTCCTTTTGTCACATAAATTCATATAATATAGTATGAACATAGATAAAAATGAAGAGTAATGGGGCTGCAACTAACCATAACAGAGTAAGTCTAAAGAATTACAGGTATTAACATTCAGGTACCCTCAATATGAAATTCCTGGAAACACTTGTCATCTTACAAAGATGCCTCCAATATTCCAATATTGAGCCACTTAAGGCATACCCCATCCAAATTAAAAGTATTTGGCACTTGTATATGGTGCTTATTAATCACTTGTTTCACCCCTTCTTGTATGTTTGCTTAAAAATTATTGTTAAGTGCTGAATTCAAGATTATTTTTTCAAGAAAGACTTCATTCCCAATTAGCTAAATAGTTCACCTGTAGTTAATTTTACATCTATATTATCTCCATGAAGAAATAAGAAAGCATCATCACTTTTGGAAAATTTCACCAGCTACATGAGGCAGGAAAGGTATTTTCTGTCCCTCTGTTTTGTGCTATTGATCTCCATTCAGAAACACCTAGTCATGCAGACATACTTTTATTTGTGAAGATCTTTCAGAATGAAGCAAAAACCAAAGGCTCTATAACCTTGACTTCCATAATCAAAGCATAACTGAGAAACCCAGTATAATAGGCTCCTACAATTTGTTCTAGGATGACTGTAAGAAAATGTAAGTTAGGGCAGAGAACAGAAGACAAGAGAGAATGTTTTGTACTGTTTTTTGTGGGCATGTGTGGGTGGGGGTAAATATGTCTGTCTGGTTAGCTGATAATAAGACTGTGTCCTTTCTAATAAGCCATTGTGTTTGCAATCCTTTCCAAACATTTCAGATTGAAAAATAGGACTGATAGGAAGTTAAAACTTTTCAACTAAGAAAGATATCTTTTTAGGACAAATATCCTTAGAGTTTTTGTACGCTTGAATATTTAAAAGTTTACAGGTGCCCAAATGCAATGGTGTATACCTATAATCCCAGCTAGTAGGGAGGCTGAGGCAGAAGGACTCTAAGTTCAAGATCAACCTCAAAAACTTAACAATATCCTGTCTCCAAATAAAAAGTAAAATGGACTATAGGGTGTAGCTTGGTGGTTGAGCACCCTTTGGGTTCAATCCTTGATAATGAAAACAAAAAATTAGAGATTAGAAATTTTGCTAAAATAGACGCATATTTTATGTAAATCATATGCAACCACACTTAAAATTACATTACAATCAGCCCTCAACATCCATGGAAAATTGCAGAATTGCATTACAATTGCACATGCCAAAATTCAGAGATGCTCATGTCCCATGTATAGTATTTGTCTTTAAACTGCACAGATGTTATATACTAATGTATGTGTGGGTACACACACACACACACACACACACACACACACACACACTGGGGATTAGAACCCAGAGGCACTTAAATCAATGAGACACATCCCCATCCCTTTTGATTTTTTGAGACAGGGTCTTGCTAAGTTGCTTAGGGCCTCACTAAGTTGCTAAGGCTGGCTTTGAATACACAATCTGCCTGCCTTAGACTTCTCAACCACTGAGGGTACAGGTATGTGCCACTGAGCCCTGGGATAATCTTTTTGTATATTTTAAATCACCTCTGAATTACTTATAATGCCTCATACAATGTAAACTATATGTAAATAGTTACTTGACTTATTATTTAAGAAATAGTGACAAAGAAGTAGACAGGCTTGGCACAAACACAAATTTTTTCTGAATATTTTTATCTGTAGTTGGTGAATCAACAGATACCTGCACTTTATAATTATTACAGTAGTTTAGTGTTACGAATTTCCATGCCC
>PVKS010040012.1:0-16881 GCA_004027875.1 Aplodontia rufa | reverse complement strand
GAACCTGTCTCAAAATAAAAAGGCTGGGGATGTGGATCAGTGGTCCAGAGCCCCTGGGTTAAATCCCTGGTACCCCCTCAAAAAACTGGGATTTGGGGAACAATTAAAATCTCTTGCATCTCCTATAACCACAGATAAACCAAAAAGATGTTTCCTCTAAAGAACAAGACATGTGGGGGCTGGAGTGGTGGCTCAGCGCCCAGCACTGACATGCAAAGAGTATGGGAGTTCAAACCCCAGCACCAGTATGAACACAACGAGGTCTCCGAGCAATGAAAGCCACATGGAAAACTAAATAAAATTGTTTCTCTCTTTCTCTCTCTCACTCACTGTCCCTCTCTCTTTAAAAAGATAAAATAAAGAGCAGATCATTTATTAAGCAGCAGACAGTGCTGAATGTTACATAACATTTTCCTGCAAAAGCTTCCTTTTATAGACCACTCTCTTTTAAAAGGACGGAGGGACGTAACCTTACCTTTTCATTGCATTCCATAAAACATATTGTTGAAGAGTAATGGTGCCAGGTACAGTGTTAAGCTCTGCTTAACCTAGAAATGCTGAAAATTCCGACCTCAAGCAAGTTCATAATTTTTTTTTATATAAAGAGAGAGGGACAGTGAGAGAGACAGAGAAAGAGAAACAACTTTATTTAGTTTTTCACATGGCCTTAGTTGCTCCAACACTCAGTTGCGTACGTGGTGCTGGGGTTTGAACCCTGGTCCTCTTGCTTGCCAGGCAAGCGCCGAAACCGCTGAGCCACCGCTCCAGCCCCAAGTTCCTAATTTTTTAGCAAATAAAGCTTATAAACTCCAACGGAATTCAGAAAAGAGGGCATAAACCTGGCGCCGTGGTGCACACTTGTAATCCCAATCACTCGGGAGGCTGAGGCAGGAGGACCCCAAGTTCCAAGACAGCCTCAGCAACTTAACAGCGAGACTATGTCTCAAAAATAAAAAGGACTAGGGATATAGATTAGGGGTAAAGTACCAGTGGGTTCTATTCCCAGTACCAAAAAAAAGAAGAAGAAAAAGAAGCCAACATAAAACTACACCGTATAACGTTACATTTTAAGAGTTAGTCAAGAACAATATTAAAATCAATTGCTCAGCAAAGTGTGTAACGTCTCTCATTTTACATCCCAAGCAAGATTGCCATAAGATCTAGCCCCACCCCCTCAAATGCTCTAAAATGGCTTCGATTCTTCATAGCACACAAAGACCTAAAATCTAAGGATTTTTAACTTTGGTTTTTGGTTTTACTCTTAAAGGGACCCTGCGGATCTTCAAATCGTCGCGTCCCGTACCAACGCCAAGGCCAGCGGGGAGTCGGGCGAGGCAGAGCCCGCCCAGCCTCCCCGAGCAAACCCGGGCTGCTGTGATTTCGCGGGCGGCCGCATACCTGGCCCCGACCGCCCCAGCTTCCATTATACACGCCCTCGTTTTCCTCGCGGAGCCCCAGCTCCTTCAGCCAGGCGTACTGGGGCTGATTGATGAGCAGAGTGGACATGAACGCAGCAGGCCTGTTCCAGAGTCCTAGAGGCTTGCGGTTCTTTGCAGCGTTCGCACACACGGCGCGAGCAAAATGCCACATACTGAGTCCCGGACGCGTGACGCGCCGGCAGCCCAGGGGAGCGGCTGAAATAGAGCCCCGCCCCGCGTCCCAGAGAGCCCATTGGGCAGGCCCGGGCCCGCCCTCCTGGCACGCCCCCAACTGCGGCCCGCCAGCCCCGGGCTAGGTCTTCTGGAGCAGCCCGGAGCTTAACCCCATCCTGGAACCGTGGGGCTTGGACAAAGAAGCTAGGGGACTGCCGCCTTCGGGTGAAAGACACCGGAAGCCGCGGCACGTGCTAGGAATTCCGTTCAGCAAATGCTGCCTCTGAAGTGTACAAGGTTCGAGCAGTGCTGCGCAATCTGCAGTATGCATGTAGTCACACTGGGCATGGTGTTCTATGTATGTCTGGGTTGGGGTCTGAGAATTGACACTTCTAACCAGCTCTTCAGTCATGGTGACACCACTGGTCCCTGAAGTAGCATGGGAATTTTTTTTTCAGTATTAGCGATGGACTCCTTGCATACTAGGCAAAACCTCTATCACTGAGTTACATCCCCAGCCCTGTATGTCTTCAGTCTTCTAAATGTACTTGTTGAACTGAGCACACTTTTAAACACATCTGTATTAAAAGTGGCAATATTTGCACATGGCCGGTTCTGCTTTTCTAAAGAACTTGTCAAATGTGTCGTACGGTCGTAATTAAGAATAGATACAAATGACATCTGCTTAAGATGTCATCAGTGAATGCTAGCTGTCTTTGTTTTTCAAAAATAGCTGACAATGGGGGCTGGAGGGATGGTAGCTTAGGTCAGGTTGCCTGGCATGCATGTGGATGTGGGTTCAAACCTGAGCACCATGTGCATAATGAAGTGTCAGAGCAATGAAACCCACTGAAAAAGTAAATAAAAATTGCTTCTCTTTCTCACTGTCCATCTCTCTTAAAAAAAAAAAAAAAAAAAAAAAAAAAAAAAAAAAAAAAAAAAAAAAAAAGAACAAGAAAAAAAGCTGACCAGGAGGCAGAGGGGTGTGACCAGATCAGATATGCTTGCTCTCTGGCAGCATTAAATTGGTGAACTCACCATCACTCAGGATACCATAATGATCTCAAAAACTCAGAACCTCATTTGTTGATACAGTGATAAGTGACACTTGTTCTGGGTAAACTCATATTAATCAGGTTCTCAAAAAAACTACTACAACCAAAATGCTGCGTTATTTAACATAGAAACTGTCTTCTTAAAAGATAAACTATTCACAGCCCCCAATTGCTGCATTCTCTCCCACCCAGGCCCACTTGCCAGCCAGGTTCTGTAGCACACCTTATGTCAGAAGTAAACTACCTTGTCCACTCACCTCCAAGCATGTGTTTCATTTTCTTATGACACCTCATTATTTCTAATAATTTTATTTATAACATATGCAAACAAAAGGAAAAAACCATGACTTCATACTAAGTACAATAATTAATTCAAAACAGACAATAGATCTAGAGGTAGGAGATAAAATACTAAAACTTGGAGGGGAAAACATAGGGATAAAAAAATCTTTGCTGGGGCTGGAGCAGTGGCTCAGTGGTTTCGGTGCTTGCCTGGCAAGCATGAGGACCCAGGTTCAAACTCCAGCACCACGTACACAACTAAGTGTTGGAGCAACTAAGGCCATGTGAAAAACTAAATAAAGTTGTTTCTCTCTTTCTCTCTCTCTCACTGTCCCTCTCTCTTTAAAAAAAAAAAAAAATCTTTGCTGTAGTAGACTGCTTAGTAGAAAGTTTAGTTTCATCCCTGGCCTCTTCCCACTAGATATTACCAGAGTCCAAGGCCAGAGACCCAACTCTGGGGGGTCACAGCAAATCAGGACTGGCCATTCACCCAAGAAACAAACAGAAAAAGTAATGGTGAAAAGCAGGAAAGGAACTTTAATCAAGATTGCTATATCAGGGAGACAAAGGGGACCTGCATGACATGAACTCCCAGGTTATATAGATCAGAAGTATGCATAGTCAACCAGTCTGGGTCAATCGGAGGTATTGGTCATTATCTCAGGTTTAGTCAAATGGTGCCTTGCCCCTGGTCTGCTGTGATGAGAAAGTTGCCAATAAGAAAGATTTGGGGGGGCTGGAGCAGTGGCTCAGCAGTTACTCATGTTTGTCTGGACATGGGTTTGAACCCCAGCACAACATTCACAAAGAAGCGTCAGAGCAATGAAAACCACATGAAAAACTAAACAGAATTGATTCTTTCTCTCTCACTGTCCCTCTCTGTTTTTAAAAGAGAAAGTTTTTTTGTATGTTTGTTTTGTTTTGTTTTTTGGCATTGGGGATTAAACCCTAGCCTTCTTTTTTGGGGGGTGGGGGTGGTGATGGGGCAACAGTATTTCTCTAAATTGCTTAGGGCCTTGTTAAGTTGCTGAGGCTGATCTCAAATTTGTGATCCTCTTGCCTCAGCCTCCCAAATTGCTTGGATTACCGGCCTTCGCCACTGCTCATTTTATCCATCAGACCTGTTGTTCCTGGAATCCACTGTGATTCATTCAGAACAAAGGAGACAGATGCAAAATGGAGGCAAAGATGTCAAGGTTACATTTGTAGGCCCAAGTGGAGGATCAGTGTTTTCAGCAAAAAAGCTTTTTAGCCTTTGTTAGCATCACCAAGTTGTGATTTTTTTTTTTTTTTGGTGCTGTGTTGGGGAGTAAACTTGGAACTTGGGCCTCACAAATGCTGGGCAAATGCTGTCTCCCTGAGCCACATCTCTAGTCCCCAAGTTGTTTGTTGAAAATATCTCCAGACATTGTCTGTTGGGTTAAACACTAATCAGTGCTTAGGAAAACGTGCAGTGAGATAAGGTCTCTAAAACAACATGGTAACAAGGGAAAAGAAGAAAGGGAGCTGGCCGCTTCCCTTATCTCCTATCTTTAGGAGAGACTCTGAAGAGAGTGGCGCAAGTTGTAATGTATGCATAAAACATCTGAAGAAAGCCACGAATCATTAGGCATGCAGCCTTTCATATATCTATTCCCCTGCTAGTAGGTACGGTGTAGACCTCCATTGTATCCCAACCCACCGACTGCAAAGAGGAAGTAAATAATCAAATGTCCAAAACCTGTCTTCCTTCCTATAAATTCCTCCTCTACCAACTGATCAGGGAGGCAGATTTGAGTTTACTCAGGATTACGTGCCAGTCGGCCATGCGATAAATCATTTTCTCTTTGCAAAAACAAGGTGCCATAATATTGGCTTCTTTGTGCTTGGAGCAGTGAGCCCTTGCTTCATAACAAAAGGATACATCATTACTGGTTAGGAAAGTGCAAATTAAAACCACACTGAGATGCTATTACACAGGCATTAAAATGCTGTGATAGTTAATTTTATGTATCAATTTGACTGGGTTACAGCATACCCAGATATCTGGTTAAACATTACTTCTGCATGCATCTGAAGCTGTTTCTGGGAGAGACTAACATTTGAATCATTAGAATAAGTAAAGCAGGTTGCCCTCTACCACATCGTGAACATCATCCAATTTATTGGTGATTAAACACAACATAAAGATAAACAAGGGGAAAATTCTTTCTCTGTTTGAGCTGATATTGGTCTTCTTCTGCCCACAGACTGGGACTTACACCATCAGCACTCCTGGTGCCGTGTTTGGATTTTTCTATTAGTTTGTTTTTTGTTACCATAACAAAATACCCAAGGTCTGTGCTTTATAAGAAGAAAGCTTTATTTAGCTCAAAGGCATGACACCAGCATTAGCCATAATGAAAGCCACCTTGGTTATCTTACATGGTAAATTGTGGGTGAGGGTGTGTGAGACAGAGAGAGATCCCATGGCAACACAGGAAACCAGAGACTTTCAGGGGTCAAACTGGAGCTATGCCACTGAATTTCCTCAGTCTCCAGCTTTTAGATGGTAGATTATGGGATTTCTCAGTCTCCATAATCATGTGAGCCAATTCTCACAATAAGTCTCTCTATATAATAAATCTCTCTCTAAATATATCTTATTGCTTCTGTTTCTCTGGAGAACTGTGACTAACACAAATGAATATAATTAAAAAGATTGACAAGACCAAGTGCTGGGTAGGATGCAAGTCAACTAAAACTCTCACTCATCGCTGATTAAATACAAAATGGTATAAGCACTGTGGAGAATCTTTTGTCATTTCTCATAAAGTCATAGATTTATCTCAAAAGCAATATACTAAGAAGTCAAATACAAAAGATTACATACTAGATAATTCTATATACATGATATACTAGAAAAGGCAAAACTATGGTGACAAAAAGCAGTTCATTGGTGGCCAGGAGCCAGTGGGTTGGGAGAGATGACTGGTGGCAAAGAAACAGGAGGGAAATTTTGATATAGTAGAAGTGTTCTTTATCATAACTGTGCTGGTGTTGATATGCTTTATCCATTCATCAGAATCAGTAAATTGGACATATAAAGCTTATAAATTTTGTAAATTATACTTCAGTAAAGGGGTTCTAATTTAAAGGTGATTTTAAAAATAAGATATTTAGCAGTTATGGCACTTTCCTGGCATGCACGAGTAGATGGGTTCAAACCTCAGTATCATGTACACAGCGAAGTATCTGAGCAATGAAAGCCACATGAAAAATTAAATAAAATTTAATCTCTCTCTCTCAAAAAAAAAAGAGATTTAGGAACTATACAAAAGACATCAACTATGTTAAAACTTTAAAATATTGTTGCAAGAAATTAAATGAATTCTAAATAAATGGAGAGCTATGCCATGAGCATGGATTGGAGATCCAACCTTGTTACAAAAGCAGAATGTTTGCAGCTAGCAGTTGGGGCAAAAACGTCCCAGTACCTCATTGTTCAACCAGGATCCAGGAGAGGAATTTTTCAGTAACTTATTAACCTATTTTAAGTACATTAGAAAGCTGCTTCCTTGAAAGGGAGGGGAGAACACAAAATGGAGTCTCTTTTGGTTTTAACAAGTGTAGGATGGAACTCAGGGCCTTGAGCACTCTACCACAGACCTATACTCAAGTCACAATAAACACCTTTCTTTTTTCCTCTTTACTGAGGACTGAACCCAGGGGGGTTCTCTACCACTGAGTTATAGTACCAGCCTTTATTTACTTATTTATACTAGGTATTTAACCCAGTGCCATTTTACCACTGAGTTACGGCCCCAGCCCTTTTCATTTTTTTTTTTAAAGAGAGAGGGAAAGTGAGAAAGAGAGAAAGAGAGATTCAATTTTATTTAGTTTGTCATGTGGCTTTCGTTGCTCCAACACGTGTACGTGGTGCTGGGTGTTAACTCGCATACTTACGCATGCCGGGCAAGAACCATTACCGTTGAGTCACCGCCCTTTTCATTTTTTGAGAGAGGGTCTTGCTAAATTGCTGAAGCTGGCCTCAAACTTGCCAGCCTCTTGCCTCAGTCCTTCAGTGACTGGGATTACAGGCATGCGACAACTGTGCCAAATTCCTGGAGATTGAACCCAGGTGCACTTTACTACTGAGCTGCATCACCAACCCTTTATTTTGGGGATAGGGTCCTGCTAAGTTGCTCTTAGCTGGGTAGCTGCTAACACTAGCTCCGCTGCAGAAACCTGCAGCCAGCCCAAATTCGCAGTTTTAACAGGGAATAGCTGCACACACTGGAGATGGGCTACTTTGGCCGCAGAATCTGCAGTCAGCCCAGACTCCATTTGCCAGCGGGAGGGAGAATCCAGCCTTTCTCAAAACCCCCGCATCAACGGCAGGGTCAACAGTTACCGCAATGGCATTTATCCTGAAAAATAGCGTCCTAGCTGCGCCAAAGGCTAGAGAGGAGGACAGACCCGGGACAGTGGCCACAGGCCCCTGGGACCTGTTGGGCCACGCTGAGAACTAAGGCCCTATCGCTAGGAGGGAAGCCCCTAGAGATCGGAGAGTGACCTCAGGAACTGCCTGGGCGGGTCCAGCAGAAGCTACAGGCGGAGTGGACGGTAGCGGGGCAAGAACGGAAGCGGGGAGACCCGTTCAGGGCATCTAGGTGCAGAGTGCGACGGCAGAGGAATCCCAGAGGAACGCTGTCCGCGCGCACACTCGCGTTCCCAAGTCTCCGCCCAACGCCCGCCGGCGCACGGGGGCGCCCGAGCCCCGCCGCCGGGTCTTCGCGCCGCCGGAAGTGCTCTGCTGACCCGCCGCGCCGCGCCGCGGGAAGATGGCGCTGGAAGCCAGCGACATGGAAGACGGGCAGCTCTCCGACTCGGATTCCGACATGACGGTCGCAGCCAGCGACCGGCCGCTGCAAGTGCCGGTGAGTGTAAGGCCGGGCGGCCGCAAGGGCTGGGCACGCGGAGTCCCAGCTGCAGGCAAGGCGTGGGCGGCGGGAGGGCGAGGGAGCGCAGGCGGCCTCTCGGCGGACGCGTGGAACCAGGGCTGCGGGGTGGCCGCCGGGCTGCAGCGGGCTGCTGGGGGGGCGCGGGGCGCTGGGCGGCGGCCGCCGGGCGTGCGAGCTGGGCGGCTTCTGGGAGGCGGGCGTGCGGCGGTCTCGGCGTCTCCTCTCCGCCTTCCGAGCTGCGCTTCTTTTTGAAAACTTAACCGGCTTCAGCAGTCTAGAGCCGTTAGGTTGGTGTGGAAGGGCAGAATTGGCCAAAAACGTGGAATCTGGGGACAGAGACCCAGCGCTACCTATGGTATTTATCTTGGTCCACTGCAGACCGGGGGAGGACTGAGCCCCTAGAATGAGGCTCGTTGTGCGCCTAGGGGCCTGGTTTTTCGTCTTCCCACCGAACCTAGCGTTGTCCTACAGTACCTTGGCACTAGGTTTTGTTTCAATCTCCTCGTTTTCTAAATGAGAATTTGTTGTAAACCCCGCCCCGGTGCTAAGTAGCAAACTCTTTGGAGAAGTCTTTGGTGCCAGGTTGCCGGCGTTCAAATCCTGTCGGCGCCACAATCTCACCGGCGGGTTATTTAGCCTCACTACTTCGGTGTCCCAATCAGCAGTCGTTGTAAGGATTCGTGGAAGCATACACAGTAACGCCCCACGAATGTTAGCTGCTGTTATTATTGGAAGTAGAGAACTTATCCTCTTAATCACCCCTAACCCCTATTTCTAGCATATATTAGGAGTTCAACAAATGATTTAGTATTTAGTACAAAAAAATCGAACACAAAGGGTTGGCAGAAATAAGTTCAAGTGTTGTGTTTGTTGCAGAGTAGGGTGACTATAGTGAATGTATATTTCAAAATAGCTACAAGCATCCGAGGGTGATGTTGCATGCCTGTGATCCCAGCTACTCAGGAGGCTGAGAGAAGAATCGAAAATTCGAGGCCAGCCATGTCAAGATTATGAAAGGCTGGGGTGTCGCTCAGTGATAGATAGAACCCTTGCCTAGCATGTACAATGACCTAGGTTCAATCCCAGTAAGGAATGGGGGAGAACAGCCAGAAGAGAAGATTTTGAATGTTTGACTACAAAGAACTGATTGGGGTGGGGAATATGTTGATTGCTCTGATTTGAGTATACCCAGTGTATACACGTGTGGGAATTCTTCCCCTACTCTAAAAGGAATAGTCACAGAACCATCTGTATAAGGAAGTTTTGCCCAAATTCAGGACAGGTATCTTTGGAAATAAAGATAACAAATCTTAACTACCAATAACAATTATTGTCTATATCGTTTTCACACATTTTGGTGGTTAACTGAAAGACTGAAATCTTTTGAAGGTAAGAATTGAAAGCTTTGAATTTTTAGGAGACCTTTGACTACTAAGTGCTGAAGTGCTGCTTTAGCTGTAGAAATAAAAGCTTATGGCTTTATAATTAGCAGATTTCATATGGAACTTCGGAGATGTGGGGACTAAATTGATTTCGCAAATGTCTTTGGAGATCAATTTTGTTTCACAATACTCCAGATGAATCTAAATAAATTTTTTAAACCAGCTCATGGTCAGTAGGGTTGCTGTGTTTTATGGAATTGACTATATTTTCTCTCACTTGGCAGAAGATACTAGGTGGGGACGGTGCCGTGAGGTCCTTTCAGAGCACTGCAACAGCATATGTACCAGTGTCACATTATCGAAGTGTTAAAAGTGTGGATTCAAGTGAAGAGAGTTTTTCCGACTCAGACGATGACAGCTCTCTTTGGAAACGCAAGCGGCAAAAGTGTCTTAACCCTCCTTCCAAATCAGAGCCTTTTCAGTTTGACCAGAACAGTCAGAAACCACCTGTTGCTGGAGGAAAGAAGGTTAACAACATATGGGGTGCCGTGCTGCAGGAACAGAATCAAGATGCAGTGGCCACTGAACTTGGTATCTTGGGAATGGAGGGTAACATTGACAAAAGCAGACAATCTGAAACCTACAATTATTTGCTTGCTAAGAAACTTAAGAGGGAATCTCAAGAGTGTACAAAAGAACTAGACAAAGAACTAGATGATTATATGCATGGTGGCAAAAAAATGGGGTCAAAGGAAGAGGAAAATGGGCAAGGTCATCTCAAACGGAAGCGGCCTGTCAAAGACAGAGTAGGTAATAGACTAGAAATGAACTATAAAGGCCGATATGAAATCACAGAAGAAGATTCTCAAGAGAAAGTAGCTGATGAAATTTCATTCAGGTGAGCATTTAAATTTGAGCTCCAAATGAGCACTTGACCAGATATCTTCCATTTATAGGAAATAAAACAAATACCAAATACATTAATGGTGATGTTCCCTTTTGAGCTTTTATTTATTTATTAAATCAAGGAATTAACTCTGGGCTCATATGATTGTGTTTTCATAAATTTGGACAGGCCTGGTAGGATAATTTTATATGCTTTCATGAAGTTTTTTGTTTTTTTGAGACAGGGTCTTGGTTAGTTGCTTAGAGCCTTGCTAAGTTGAGGCTGGCTTTGAACTTGAGATCCTCCTGCCTCAGCCTCCTGAGTCACTAGGATTACAGGTGTGTGCTACCATGCCTGGCACTTTCATGAATTTTTTTTTTTTTTAAGAGAATCAACTTTATTTTTTCATTCTGGCCTTTAATTCTCCAACAGTTAGTTGTATGTGTGGTGCTGGTTTGAACCCAGGTCCTCGAGCATGCCAGGCAAGCACTGTCACTGAGCCACATCTCCAACCTTCATTGTGACTCTTTAAAAATACTTTATTGAGGGGTTGGGGATCTAGCTCAGTTTCAGAGCTCTTACCTAGCATGCGTAAGGCCTCAAGTTTGGTCCTCAGCCCTGAAAAAAAAAATTATTGTGGTAATATTTTATACTTGATAATATTCACCCATTTTTAAGTGTTTTTTTTGTTTTTTTTTTTTTTGAGGAGGTGGTACTTTTGATTAAATCCAGGAGCACTCTACAACTGAGTCCTTTTGATTTTGAAACAGGGTCTTGCTAAGTTGCTGAGGATGATCTCAGCAATGCAGGCCTCCTACCTCATTCACCCTCCCAAATTGCTGGGATTACAGGTGTGAACCACCACACCTGGCTTAACCATCACTTTTAAAGCCTTTCCATTGCCCAATAAGATCATTCATGTTGAAATGTCCATTTAGTTACTTAATCATTGTTTTTATTCCCAAATAACTACTAGTTTGCTCTGTTTGTATAAATGTACCTTTTCTGAACAAGTGCAATCATGTATGTGTTTTTTGTTTTTGTTTAGTTTTTTGTTTTGTTTTAAAGAGAGCAAGGGGCAGTGAGAGAAAGAATCAGTTTTATTTTTTTATGTGTTCTTCGTTGCTCCGACACTTGGTTGTTGGTTGTGTGTGTGGTACTGGGATACAAACCCACATCCTTACGCATGAAAGGCAAGCACCATAACCACTGTGCGAGCCCCATGTATGTGTTCTTATGACTGGTTTCTTAAATTAGTGAAGTGTTTTTGAGATTGATACATGTCATAGCAGGAATTAATAATTCCATTTAGATTTTTAGATCTATATCAGATGGATATGAATATTCTGCTTTTTTGGCTATCATGAACATATATTTTCATCTCTTTTGGGCAAATATCCAGAAGTAGAATTTCTTAGTGGCTAGAAAATTTATAATTTATGTATTTTTCACAAGTTTGTGGTTTTTTTTTTTTTTAATTGTTGATGTTGTTTTTTAATATATGGCACTGGGGGATTGAATCCAGGGCCTTATACTTGGTAGGCAATCACTACCACTGAGCTACATCCCCAGCCCATTTTTAAATTTTATTTTGAGACAGGATTTCACTTAAGTTGCCCAGGTTGGCCTCAAACTTGTAACCCTCCTGCCTCAGCCCTCCCGAGTAGCTGGGATTATAGGTTTGTACCTGTTCATGTTAAAGTTTTCAGATCTGGGACTGGAGCCTTAGTGGTAGAGCTCTTCCCTGGCAAGCACAAGGACCCAAATTCAAATCCCAGCACCACATATACAACTAAGTGTCAGAAAAACAAACCAGGTGAAAAAATAAATAAAAATTCACTCTTTTTTTAAGGGAAAAAAGGGCTTTCCGATCCGAAATTAAGAAAACTAACCTTTAGGCATAGTAATTGTAAGCATATTGTTTTGACAGGAGTGAACTGGCTTTATCTTTTTTGCACTTACGTTTACATTCACCTTGCTGTATGTGCACATGATATTTTTAAAATCTGCCATAATCCTGTAAAACAAATGAAGATGCCAAGTAGGAGACTTGAGATGGAGCCCTGAGGTTGACCACAGCTTTGGACGTTTCCGTGCCTTGGGCTAATTAATGATTGAAGAGTCAGAAAAGCAAATGTTACTAGAATATAGGGTTTTGATTCTAGTAGAGGACTGCTCTGGAGATCAACCTAGATTTGAGGTTGATCTTACTTTATTTGTTCCTTATCAGGTTACAGGAACCAAAGAAGGATCTGATAGCCCGAGTAGTGAGAATCATTGGGAACAAGAAGGCGATTGAGCTTCTGATGGAAACCGCAGAGGTGGAGCAGAACGGGGGACTGTTCATAATGGTGAGTGGCCTGACCTTGTCCTCAGCTGCTGCTCCCCCAGATTGATGCACCTCTGTTGGACTTCTTGCTTGCTATAGGTTGTCACAGTGTGTTTCAGATTCCTAAAGGACAGCGTTGACAGTGAGGACTGAATATACAAGTTGAGTACTCTCCTTTTTTCAATTAATACATTACACAAAAAACAGATGAAGTACAGCCTGTTCGTGTGCAGCCAACAGCATATCTGTTACTTAATTCATTAAAGGTAGGGGCTAAAATCATACCTCAAAAGTCTGATAGGAGTGTAGAAGCACAAATATTGAGAATATGGATTTTGGAACAAAATACACTGACAGATTTGGTTTAATTATTCAACTCCTTAGAGTGTCAGTCTCCTCAGGTATAAATGAAGATGAACCTTGTGTTGTAAGGACTAGATGAGGTGGTAACACATAAAATACTTATCGCAGTGCACACTATGTAGTTATGGAGAACAGAATAGAAATATCACTTTGGGTTCATTTAATTCAGACTTTTTAGACATTTTTTTGTGTGTGGTGGTGGTAGGCGGATTATATTAGGTTTCATGCTCTTCCACTGAGCTAGATCCCCAGCCCTGATGCATGCATTCTTGGAAAAAAGGCATGCAAACAAAAAATTCACTTTTGTTATGTTATAGATATACAGTATATCTTTTTATTAAAATCTCATGGGTGGTAGGGAACAAAAGGGAAAAAATCTGAAAAAGCTCTTGGGGTGGGAGTGCAATAATGGAAAAGGAAGTGCAGAAACACTTCACTATTTCAGAATGACAAAAACAGTGTCTCTGGCCAGGGAAGACCAGCAGCAGTGACAATTATAGAATGATTTTGCAGCTCTCATTAAAATTGGCTTCTACCACTGGGTGAGGATTGAAATGTGAATGGCTTCCCTCTTGTTACTCCTGGTTTGTAATTTATTTATTATCCAGTAGTCGCAGCACAAGACACTACACAGACAGTGTTATGCTGTGGAAATGAAAGAAAAGAAACGAATTAGAATTGCCAGCATTGGCTGAGGAAACAGCCTGTCAATATAAATTATAGAAGTGAATAACAGAACAAATTATTTTTTTTCTTTTTTTTTTTTATAAGAGAGAAGGACAGTGAGAGAGACAGAGAAAGAGAGAAACAACTTTATTGAGTTTTTCACATGGCCTTCGTTGCTCGAATGCTTAGTTGTGTACGTGGTGCTGGGGTTTGAACCCAGGTCCTCGTGCTTGTCAGGCAAGCGCCAAAACCGCTGAGCCACCGCTCCAGCCCCAACAGAACAAATTATAATAGTTACGAATACACTGACATCCCTGTTTGTGTTGTTATTAAAGTTCTTTGATGATATTCATGTAGTTGCAGTTAAATATTCATCAATATTTCTTTATTGTAGTAATAAAATTTTATATTCCAGTGAGCTAATGTAGATCTACTAAATGTTGAGAAGATACAAATTGAAATTCACTTCCTTTGATACATTCATTTCTTTGAACAATTATTGATTGTTTGCTAAGTGTCAGGGCTAGTTTAGAACAGAGAACTTATGTCGTACCTGAGGTTGAGAGGAAGACAGATTATAAACAACAAATATAATTTCAAATGAACTAGAAAGTGACATGTCCATGGAAAAAGAAATAGGTCAGATGCAGGTACAGGAAGTAGAGGAAAGGAGGATGTTGCTATTAAACAAGAGTGGTTAGGGTAGAAATTTGAACAAAGACTTGAAGAAGGTGAAGCAGTGAATACTACAGGAAGAACAGGACAGAAGTAACGTCCATGGCAGAAGTAAAGGTACTTGGCAGGGCTAGAAATAGGGTGAAGTAAGTGATGACTTGCTTTGGGTACAAAATTTGATGAAGCGCCAAAAGAATTCGGTAATCAAGACAAATAGTATTTTTATGCATTATTTAATACAAAAATGTTAAGTAAAAATAGTCTTCAACCCTGTACTTGTAAGATTGAGCTCTATCTTCACCTTAATCTCAATCAATTTTGTTCATCTGGCCCTTGTTTCCCCAACGTTTAGTTATGTATGTGGTGCTGGGGTCTGAATCCAGTCCTCACACATGCCAAGCAAGTGCTCCAACTGCTGATCCACCACTCCAGCCCTCTTTCTGATGCCTGGTATAAACAAAGGATCATCGCAATTGGAGCAGAAAGCTTTAGAGAGAGTAGGATATAAGGTCAAAGGTAATGTGGGGCAAGATCTAGTGAGGTATTATTTGCACCTTAAAGAATTTCGTGTTTTATTTTTAATGAAATAGTTCTTAAAGATTTTGAATAGATAACATTTCATTCCAGCAGCTGTGTTGAGGATAGACTGAAGGTCAGGGGAATAAGAGTAGATGCAGCAAAGTTTTGTTTGTTTGTTTGTTTTTTTTCTGGGTACCAGGGATTGAACCCAGGAGCTCTTAACCACTGAGCTACATCTCCAGCCCTTTTAATATTTTATTTTGAGACAGGGTCTTGCTAAGTTGCTGATGCTAACTTTGAACTTGCGATCCTCCTGCCTCAGCCTCCTGAGTTGCTGGGATTACAGGCATGAGCCACTACACCTTGCTAACAAAGATGCTTTAAGAGGCTGGTGCAGTAATGTAGATGAGAGATGACAGTGGGTCATACCATAATGATAACTGGCATGGAGAACAGTGGTTAGATTCAGGATGGAACCAACAGGATTTCCTGATAAATTAGATGGAAAATGTAAGAAAAGAGAACCTCTTCATTCTTTTTCTTTTTTATTATGGTACCAGGGATTGAACCCAGGGATGCTTAATCTCTGAGTCATATCCCAGCCCTTTTTTTTTTTTTTTTTTTGAGACAGAGTCTTGCTAAGTTACTCAGGGCCTCGCTAAGTTACTGAGGCTGGCTTTGAGCTCGCAATCCTCCTGCCTCGGCCACCCATGTTGCTGGAATTACAGGCATGTGCCACCGAGCTCAGCTCTTCATTCTTTTTTATAGTTGCCAATATTCCAATGACTGGTTGTATTATAGTTTTTTATTTCTTTTTTACGTATGTGTGTGTACACACATTGGTCTTCATTATTTGTTGATTTTTATATTTGCATATTTGCCTACTTGCTAAAAGTTATTTATAAATTCAAAATCAATACTATTGGCATTTTTACATTTATTCACAAACATGCAGAGTGACCACCAAACAAATTTAATTTGCCCAGTGCATAATTCCCAGCTGAAGGTAAATGAGACAACACTCTGCATCTTTCAGCTCTCATTCTGTAAGCAAGTGTCCTTTTAAACATCTTTTTATTTAGTGCTATGCTTTTACACACTGTTGTGCTTTATTTTTCTGGTGATTTAACTGTTTTAAATGCTCACATACACACACACACACACACACACACACACACACACACACCTCATACCGTCAGCCAGGTGTAGTGGCACATGCCTGCAATCCCAGTAACTTGGAAGTCTGAGACAGGAGTGTTGCAGGTTTGAGGCCAGACTTGGCAACTTAGTGAGACTCTGTCTCAAAATAAAAAAAAGGAAAAGAGCTGGGAATGTGACTCAGTAGTTGGGTTCAATCACCAGTACTAGAAAAAAAGAAAAAACTCCCTGAGGATAATGCTGAGGTGCTGACTAGTGCTTCTAATGCAAGAAGACTGTGACCTGCCTTATAGAGAAAATATGTGGTAGAGAAGTTTCATTTATGCCTAATTTATGCTGTTGACCATGTGTTCAATGTTGATATATTTGAGTATGTCTGTGTGTGCAGTACTGAAAATTAAACCCAGAGCCTCATACATATACTCTCAGCTCTAATATATATTTTGTTTTTTTAAGAGAGAGGGGCAGTGAGAGAGAGAAAGAATGAGTTTTATTTAGTCTTTCATTTGGCTTTTCTTGCTCCTGCACTTCTTTGTATACGTGGTGTTGGGGTTTGAATCCAAGTCCCTGTGCATGGGAGGCAAGTGCCGAAACTGTTGAGCCACCACTCCAGCCCCCCAGTAGCATATTTTAAATCACTTTTTTTTTTCTTTTAAGAGAGAGAAGGTCGGTGAGAGAAATTGAGTTTTTCATGTGGCTTTCGTTGCTCCAATATTTCATTGTGTACGTGGTGCGGGGGTTCGAACCCACAGCCAGGCAAGCATTGTAACCGCTGAGCCACTGCTCCAGTCCCCCAATAGGATATTTTAAATAAACAGAAACACACATGACAAATTTACATGTTGATCCATGAACAAACAGGTTGTGATTAGTGGCTTCATAAACATAACCATGGGGCTGGAGCGGTGGCTCAGCGGTTTCGGCGCTTGCCTGGCAGGCACGAGGACCCGGGTTCAAACCCCAGCACCACATACACAACTGAGTGTTGGAGCAACTAAGGCCATGTGAAAAACTAAAGTTGTTTCTCTCTTAAAAAAAAAAAAAAAAAAAAA
>PVKS010040011.1:0-16894 GCA_004027875.1 Aplodontia rufa | reverse complement strand
TCTCTCTCTCTCTCTCTCTCTCTCTTTCCCTCTCTTTAAAAAATAAGTAAATAAAGACTATTCTTCAATAAGGAACAAATTTTAGATGTTCATTGCTAGGTACTCATTTACAAAAGGAAAATCAATGTCCTCTTCACTTTTTTCTGAGAGAAAGAATTAATTTTATTCAGTTTTTCATGTGGTTTTTGTTGCTCTAACAATTTGTTGTGTATGTGGTGCTGGGGTTTGAACCTTGTATTCCTGCTTACCAGGTAAGCCCCACAGCCACTGAGCCATTGCTCCAGCCCCTCCTCTCCCCAATACTGGGGCTCAATCCAAGGCCTCATACAAGCCAGGCAAGTGCTCTACCACTGAGCCATATCCCCAATCCTTCCCTTTACTTTTTTCCTATGAATACTCAACTGATTTGTAGCCCTGATTTCACATTGTACAAACCTGTGTTTGTACAATGAAATTTCACTGATTATTTTTAAAAATAATGTCTGTCAAAGGAACAAACATTTTCCATATGAGTGATATAAAAGACTACTGTACATGCTGTAAAATGGGATCATGCAGATCCTTAAGGAGATGATGAAAACTCCTCCAGAAGATGACAAAAACCTAAAAGGCCAAATCACTCCTCTGTCTCAGATTGGAGACCTAATATGTGCCAGGCAGTGACCTGTTCTGCAGATCACTTGAGCACTACACTCATGGTCATTGTCTTCTCACTCAACAAGAAATACAAATGATTGACCAATCTGTGGGAAAAAATTCACTTTTACTAAGAATTAAACATATACAAAGATAATTCAATGCTATTTTTGGCCTGCCGAATTGATAAAGATGAAAAATTGTAGTATAGAGGAAACTAAAATAAACATTGACTTTAGAATTTAAAAAAATATTGTCCAGGTCTGGAGCAGTGGCTCAGCACTTCCAGTGCTTGCCCGGCATGCAAGTATGTGAGTTCAAACCCCAGCACCACGTACACAATGAAGTCTTGGAGCAATGAAGGCCACATGAAAAACTAAATAAAAATCGATTCTGTCTTTCTCTCTCTCTCTCTCTCTTTCTCTGTCCCTCTCTTTTAAAAAAATATTGTGTGTGTGTCTTCTTATTGATTTCATTTCTAAGGACACTAATAATTTTGCCACCACCATTGAGCTCTCTAGGCCAAAGTATTCTGATTACTGGTATGTTCCACCTGCATTAGACCGTTAATGTGGCCTTATCATCTTTGATGGTCAAGGGCTACAGACTTGATTTCTGCTACTATGGGTTTTCATCCTCACCATTGAAATTGGGGAAAACATCTCAATGATGGTCTCCCCTAGAGTCATACCTGGTATATAAAGGAGTATAAGCACAGAGCTTTTCAAGGATGGAAGTTCTCCCATCACTGATCTATTTCTGAATACCTTCATGAAGACAGTGTCTTCTGATCCTGAGGAGGGAGGGCTGTGCTGATCACATAATAAATTTAGCAGCTGGGTACTGTGATGCACACCTATAATCCCAGCAACTAGGGAGACTGAGGTAGGAAAATTTCAAGTTTGAGGCCAGCCTCAGCAATTTAGCAAGACACTATCTCAAAATAAAAATGGCTAGAGATATAGCTCAGTGAGAAAGGACACCTGGGTTTAATTCCCAGTATAACTAAAAAAAAAAAAAAAGTCTTAGCATATCACCCTCACTCACTGTAGGCCACCTCTGAGTTAAAATTCAAGTCATCAAATCAATTTAGCCATTAAAGGCACACCCAGGTCCATGAGTTTAAAAATAAAGTCCAGTTGCCTTCTTTCACTAGTTGGCCCTGTATACTACATTCCACCATCCTTGGTCTAACATTCTTAGACTCCTTTCTCATACATGTACCACATTGGAAATTACTTTATTATGTGAGCTTTCTTCTCTTGCTTGATGTTGTGTACTTGTGCCCTGGGTTTTGAACCGGTTGCAACTCTAGTGGCAGCAACAGCTGATTGTGGTGCATCTTGAGGGGAATGTGTATTTCCTTCCATGAGATTACCACAGGGTTTTCAAACAGAGGAATGCAGAAACAAAAGGACAAGCTACTTCCTCGGTAAGGGAGGCTCAGAGTGTCTTGGAGGTTTAAAATTGTGAGTTTCATCTGGGTTCAACTACACATCCTCATTCCAAGTTTCATGCTCTCCCTGTTATTATTGTAAATTTTTTTAACTTTCAAATTTTCATGATCTCAGAACATCCACACAGCCCAGAGCAGTGCCGCACGCCTGTAATTCCAGTGACTGAGAAAAGCTGAGGAAGAGGATTGCAAGTCTGAGGCCAGCCTGGGCAACGCAGTGAGACCCTGTCTTGAAATAAAATTAAAAGGGCTGGGGTGCGGGCTGGAGTGCTGGCTCAGCAGTTACGGCTCTTGCCTGGCACGTGCTAGGATACAGGTTCGAACCCCATACGCAACGAAGTGTCAGAGCAATGATAGCTACATGAAAAACTAAATGAAATGGATTCATTCCCTTTCTCTCCCTCCCTCTCTTTAAAAAAAAAATAGGGGTGGCTGAGGTGTAGCTCAGTGGTAGAGTGCTTGTCTAGCATACTCAAGGCCCTGAGTTAAATCCCTGGTATCACAAAAAGCATCCCCACAGTCTGATGATCCTGCCAGGTGATTAAGTGCATCACTATGATCAAGCTGATCCCTGTCACCTGTTCTCTTTTCTTGCCCTCTGCCATTCAAACTTATCAATGAAATCTTGTGCCTTTTGCTGTGTACTCCATGCAGACCCTCTAGTAAGGGACTTGACCATAGGTCCTCACTTGCTCAGCTACTTACCTGCTTGGTAGTCTGTCCTCTGATCCTTTTATAGGGAGGTGTGGCCTCCTATATGTCACACTGTGCCTTCTTCTCTAGGACTCATAATAAATCTTTTAATTTCATACGCCTCTGAGTGTAGTTTCTGTGACTGTTGGAAAGAAGGACCCCACAAGGGGATTTACTGTCCCATTTACAACTGGTGATGATGATGAAAACATTCCAGACTCAGTATGAAAATCCTCTTGAGTTGCCTCTTGACTCCCCGTGGCTAATTGCCCCACTTGGGCTCCACTGTTTGCTGAGGCTCTTGTTGGCATTCATGCCAGCTGCTTTGAAATGCTTTGTGTTGCTCCTTCTGGGAGCTGCCAAGATTCTTCATCCTCACATTCTTATCTTGTGCCAATCCAAATAACACACTCCAGGATACTGCATATCAGTCACAATCCCAGCTAAAGGGATGATTATCACTGCATTCCCAGGGCTGTGGAATTCTGGTTCATGTGAATTGAGAAATTCCATTTTTATCTTGCTGTGCTGGGGATTGAACCTAGGGCCTTCTACATGCTAGGTAAGAACCACCGTACTAAACCCATAGCCCTGGATTGGAGTTTTTTTATTTGTTTTGTATTGGGAATTAAACCCAGGGATCCTGTTCTACTAAGCTATATTCTCCAGTCTTTTTTTTTTTAATTTTTAGACAGGGTCTCACTAAATTGCTTAGGGCCTTGTTAAATTGCTTAGGCTGTTCTCGAACTTGTAATCCTCCTGAGTTGCTGGGATTAAAGGTATATGCCACTACACCCAGCTGGATTGGATAATTCTTTTTTTTTTTTTTAAGAGAGAAGGACAGTGAGAGAGACAGAGAAATTCAATTTTTATTAAGTTTTTCACATGACTTTCTTTGCTCTGACACTTAGTTGTGTACGTGGGTTCTGGGGTTTGAACCCGTGTATGTGTGCATGCTGGGCAAGCGCCGTAACCGCCGAGCCACTGCTCCAGCCCCTGGATAATTCTTTTTTGTTAGTTTGACATAGTCTTACATATTGGAGGGAATTATTGTTACATAATCATGTGTACGTGGATATTGATATAGTGAGATAGTAAGTTGAAGTCAATCCTAGACCAGGATCTACCCCACTTCTTCCATTCCCCAAAGTCATGTCTTCTCTGTAATTTCACCATACTGTAGTTTGAAATGAACATATACATGTATAATAATTGTTGACAATTTCTGAGATTCTCTGCCTGTCTGTGTATAGTTAGGCTTCTAATGGAAATAGAGTATTCCCTGTTGTATTGATAACCCCTTTATCCCTCTGTACCATGCCTCCCTCCCTTCTCCCCCCACCTTCAGAGGTATGGTTCACCCAGCTTATGTGGAGTTTCAACTAAGATGAGTTTAATACTTAAATTCAGCTGACTATCATCATGCCGTAGGTTTTACACTAGCTTCCACATATGAGAGAAAACATTTGACTCTTAAGTCTCTGAGTTTGGGATATTTCATTCAGCATAATTTTTTTCCATTTCCATCCATTTGGCTGCAAATACCATGATATTGTTGTAATAGCTGAGTAGAACTCTGTTGTGTATATATACCACAATTTATGAATCCATTCAACCAGCGAGGAGCATCTAGGTTGGTTCAATAGTTTAGCTACTGTAAATTGAGCTGCTATAAACATTGATGTAGCTGTGTCTCTGTAGTGTGCAGATTCTAGCTCTTTTGGGAAAATACCCAGGAGTGGGATAGCTGGGTCTAAGGTAGATCCAACCCTCGTTTTTTGAGGAGTCTCCACACTGTTTTTCAGAGTGGCTGTACAAGTTTTCAGTCCCACCAGCAGTGTGATAGTGTTCCTTTCTCCCCACAACCCCTCCAGCATCTGTTATTGTTCATATTCTTCATTTTTGCCACTCTGACTGGAGTGAGGTGGAATCTCAGTGAAATTTTGATTTCCTTTTCTCTGATTGCTAGTGATGTAGAACATTTTCTCTTATGTTTATTGGCTTTCTAGACTTCCTCTGCTGAGAAATTTCTGTTTAGTACCCTAGCCCATTTATTGATTGGATTATTTGTGGGTTTGGTGTTCAGTGTTTTGAGTTCTTTGTATATTCTGGATATTAGTCCCCTTTTGGAGGCATAGCATGATTTTTTTCCCATCTGTAGGTTCTCTCTTGATACTCTTGACTAAATCTTTAGCTGAGCAGAAGCTTTTCAGTTTAATGGCATCCCACTCCTTGATTCTTGGCTTTAATTCTTGAGCTATGGGAATCTTATTGAGGAAGCAAGTGCGTACACCAATGTTGTGAAGTGTTGATCCTATTTTTTCTTCAAAAAGTTGTATAGTTGCTGGTTTGATTCCTAATTCTTTGATCCATTTCGATTTGATTTTTGTGCAGGGTGAGAGATATGGATCTAGTTTCAGTTGTCTTGTATATGGCTGTCCAGTTCATGCAGAACCATTTGTTGAACAGCTGTCTATATTTTTGCCCACTTTGTCAAATATCAGATGTTTAAAAACTTGTAGATTTGTCTCCGTATCTTCTATTCTGTTCCATTGGTCTACATGTCTGGTTTTTTTTTGAAGGACAGTGAGAGAGACAGACAGACAGAGAGAATCAATCTTTATTGAGTTTTTCACATGGCTTTCGTTGTTCTGATACTTAGTTATGTACGTGGGTGCTGGGGTTTCAACCCGTGTACTTGCGCATGCTAGGCAAGCGCCATAACCACCGAGCCACCGCTCCAGCCCTACATGTCTGCTTTGATACCAATACCATGCTGTTTTGTTACTATAGCCCTATAGTGTAATTTCAGGTCAGGTATTGTGATATCTCTAACTTCCTCTTTCTTGCTTAGTAATGTTTTGGCTATTACGGGTTTCTTGTTATTCCAAATGAATTTGTGAATTGCTTTTTCTATATCCATGAAGAATGTCATTGGTATCTTGATGGGGATTCCATTGAGTTTGTACAGGACTTTCGGCAGAATGGCCATTTTAATTATATTGATTCTGCCTAATCTAGAATATGGAATGTTTGGATTGGATAATTTTTTTTTGAGGAGTAAAATGAGCAAGATTTATTTAAGGAAAGAGAGCAGAGACTCCACAATTTGTGGAGGGGTATTGGATAATTCTTAACGCCCCTCTAAGTGATTGCAATTTGAGGAAGAAGAGTTCTACTAAGTACATACAGCCAAGTAGTAGCCTGGAAATCTGAGGGGTCCATGTGCAACAGCACATGTTATCCTTTCCTACAGTACAATGTCTCTTGAATGTCACTTGGGAAAAAGAATTCACTCTCCTCCCTGTGTAATTGTTTTCCAACAGACAGCCTCCTGCATGCTAGGTACATGCTATACCACTGAGCTACATCCCCAGCCCTACTTTCCTTCTTGTTGCATCCAGGGACCTTCTGATAGTCCTCCATGGTGGTACTTCCTATGGGTGATGCTGCCATGGTAGTGGCCCTGCCATGACTATTTAATGATTTTAAAATCCCTAGGTATGGGGGGCAAAATTCAAGGTAATTAAATAGACTCCATATGCATATTGAAAATATTTAAAATAAATGATAAAATATATACATAGTTCCCTCCCACTAAATTTAAATATTGCACTATTATCTTTAAAAGGTGCCTAATATACAATAGAGGAAAATGGGTATGCTTCACACTTTATAGGCTTGTCTAATTTTATCATTCATGAAACCCACTGGGCACAGATGGTCATGATTTTCTCCAGCTGCTTCCGGCCTGACAAAGTGCTGTCCAAATAAAGCTTGTGTGCTACCGCCACCTCCTGGTCACATCTTTTTCCTTAATCAGCCAAGAAATCACCAGAATACCCTACATGTTTTAAATTTAGATCCCCAATTTATTTGGAGTTTATCGTTCATATGGCATAAAGTATAGATTTAACTTCATTCCCAGATGTCTAACCAGTTATTTTAGCACTTTTCAGTCCAAAGTGCAGTTTTGCTCTACTGATCCAGAATATAATTAGGAGCCAAATTTCCATGTTATTGTTTATTTGGAGATATTCTATTTGTTTTTTATTCGTATGTCAGTACCACACACTGTTAATTACCAAGACTTTATAGTATCTTGTTTTTTTTAAAAAAGAGAGAGGGTAAGTGTGAGAGAGAATGAATCAATTTTATTTTTTCATGTGGCTTTCATTGCTTGGATGTTTCATTGTGTACGTGGTGCTGGAGTTCAAACTCGTGTTCTTGTGCATGCTGGACAAGCGCCGTAACTGCTGAGCCACCGCTCCAGTCCCCACAGCACGTTTTAATATCTGTAGGTTATCATCAATTTTGTTTCCTTGGTTATCATCAGGTATTTGTTCTTCCACGTTAACTTTCGTTATCAATGCGTCTAACGCCTTAAAAAATGGCATTCTTCTTGGGATTATGTCACATTTCTGAATAAACTCTTGGAGAATACTCGTAATATCAGTGGCTATTTTGAATCTTTGCGTAGGGGGTCCTAGGCCTTATGGCAAAATCTTAAAAACACAGAAAAAAATAAAGTTTGCAGAAAAAATTACACTGAAAACGCAAAGGAATCAACTATTAAGAGTGTAGTCTGGGGCCCACATAAATTAATGAAAGGGGCAATATAGGCCTGCAGAGAGACTAAATGGAAGAGAGAGACCACGCCACGCATTGGCAGGCTCATCAGCGTGAACAAGCTCTGGGAACACCGGCGAAGTCGTGGTGCAGCTCTGGGCAGCAGCCTGCGGGGTGAGTCCCCACCCACCTCCCTGCCCGTCCATCCGGGTCCACGGAGCCCGGGTCTGGCCCCGCCTCCAGCCTGGCCGCGACGCACGGGCCCCGCCCACAAGCCTGGCTCGCACCTCGCCCTCCGCCTCTGCGCCTGTTTCTGCCTCCAGCTGTGAACCGTCCTACTTCGCAGCCCCATCCTCCCGGGAAGAAGTCACAACGTCCGCTCCCCACCCACCCGGGAAGAAGCTGTACGATGTCGGCCTTGGCCCGGCCCAAAGCGAACGACGCGCGAATCCCGCGGGCTCGGCTCGAGGCCGGAAGCGGAAGTGACGTCAGCGTGCTGCGGCGTCTCCTCGGGCGCCGCCTCTACGTGTGGTGTCGGGTTGCTTTCCTCCAGGTGCCTGTCAACCCTCCGGGACTGAATTCTGCGCGCTGCGGTCCTGGGCAGGCGGGGCCGGCCCCGCTGGCGTCCCCCGGATCGCGCGTCTTCCCGGGCCCGCCGGGTCCCAGAGGAGCCGGGGTGGAGCAGGGTCAGGAAGCGCACTCACGGCGCGCCCTCCGGGGGCTCCCTGCCACGGCGCTCGCTTTTCCCACAGCCTTCCCGAATTGTTGCCCGGAGGGAAGCGAAGGTCCGCGGCTTGGTAACGCTGACCCCGGACCCAGTCCCCACCCTGCTGGCGGTCCGGCGACTGTGGCGAGTTCAGGTGAGCGTTGGGTAAAGTTGGCTCACAGAGGCCCCTACTTCCTTTTTAGAAGACTGTTCTCAGAGTTTGGCTTTGGCTTTGACGGGGTTTAGTTTTAACGCGTGACATTCAAATCGAAAGGTAAAGCAGATCCTCCGGTGTCTGGGATGCGAATGTCTCCGTAGATTCAAGTCCTTCTAGTGGAGCGTTCGGCTGCTCTCTCCATCCGAAATTGCAGAGCTTGGACGTCCCTACCGAGCTTCAAAACAGGCGCCTCCAGGAAGAAAGGCTGGAAGCTTTATTAGGAGGCTGGAGTAATTGAATTCATTAGCAGCACGGTTTGGCTTTCTTTCCCACCCGGGTTAAGCGGTGGGAGGAATTGAACGCCAGGCTTTGCGCATGCTAGGCTAGCGCTCTACCGCTTGTATGCATGCTTGTTTTTTTCTCACATTTTTTTTTTTCAAAAAAATACGAATTGAACATCCTGTACAAGAAATACAGTGCTAGGTGTAGCAATTTTTAGCATTTGCATATTTCCCCACTTTCCGGAAAATTAAGAACATTTCGTGGTAAATTATCATTTGAGTGTAAGTCGAACATAAATTGCCTGCATGAAACTTGTCCTTTAAATACTTGATAGTGCATCTCCCAAAGATAAAGACGTTGTCTTAGTCAAACCACAATACTATTCCACCTAAGACAGTTAAAAAAATAATAATGTCATCTAATGTCTGTTTTGGATAATTGAAAGTCTACACATTATTCCTACATACACTGTTGGATGTTTTGGGCTCTAAGATCCATTGAAAGCTTGTATTTCGCAATTGTTCGTGTCTTCATTTCGGGCAGTTTATATTGTTTCTCTTCTGGGCCTCATGTGTGCTAAGCGTGAACTCAACCCTGGAGCTAAACACACAGCTCCTGTTATATTGACTTTTGAAGAGTCAAACGTTTGAGAAAGTCACACTTTTTTAAATTATTCATTAAATATGGACTTATAATTAGGAGGGAATCATCAAACAATCAAGAACAAATGTATAATCACAGAGCAAGCCAAGGCTGATGCCATTCCATGATTTCCCCCTTTGGGTTCCCCATGGTTCCATGTTTCCCCCTATTAAACCCCAGTGTAAAATGGACTTCTCATGGAAGTCAAAGGTTTCCCTCTGAGTTGAGTCCCCCATACTCCCTCCCTCCAGTCTCCTTGATATCCTTCCTATTCCCTTCCCCCCTCCCTGCTCTCTTCCCTACCTCTCCCAGCATCCTAGGCAAGGTTCCAACCCTGTTCGTGTAAAATTTCATACATGTTGGGGTTATTATTAGCTTAGCCATCTAGCATACTGTTTCCAATTGTATTCTAGCTTCCACAAATGAGAGAAAACATTTGGCCCTTGAGTCTCTTGAGTTTGGGATATTTGACTTAGCATAATTTTTCCCATCTCCATCCATTTGGCTGCAAATGCTATAATATTGTTTTCTCTAATAGCTGAGTAGAATTCCATTGTATATATGTACCAAAGTTTTCGAATCCACTCTTTGAGTGAGGGGCATCTGGGTTGGTTCTATAATTTAGCTATAGTAAATTGAGCTGCTATAAACATTGATGAAGCTGTATCCCTATAATATACCGATTCTAACTCTTTTAGGAAAATATCCAGGAGTGGGATAGCTGGATCATAAGGCAGTTCCAGCCCTAGTTTTTTTGGGGGTTTTTTTGTTTTTTGTTTTTTTTTGTTTTGTTTTTTGTTTTTTTTTTAAGGAGAGAAACAACTTTATTTAGTTTTTCACATGGCCTTAGTTGCTCCAACACTCAGTTGTGTACGTGGTGCTGGGGTTTGAACCCGGGTCCTCATGTTTGCCAGGCAAGCGCCGAAACCACTGAGCCACCGCTCCAGCCCCCAGCCCTAGTTTTTTGAGGACTCTCCACACTGCTTTCCAGAGTGACTGAACCAATTTGCAGTCCCACCAGCAATGTGACAGTGTTCCTCTTTTCCCACAGCCCCTCTAGCCTCTGTCATTGTTCCTATTCATTTTTGCCACTCTGACTGGAGTGAGGTAGAATCTCAGTGAAGTTTTGATTTGCATTTCTCTTATGGCTAATGATGTAGAGTATTTTCTCATATATTTATGGGCTTTCTGGTCTTCCTCCATTGAGAAGTTTCTTTTTAGTTCCATAGCCCATTTATTGATTAGATTATTTGTGATTTTGGTGTTTGATTTTTTTAGTTCTTTGTATATTCTGGATATTAGCCCTCTGTCCGAGGTGTAGCAGGCAAAGATTTTCTCCCATTCTGTAGGATCTTTCTTGACACTCATGACTAAATCTTTAGCTGTGCAAAAAGCTTTTTAATTTAATTGCATCCCACTCATTTATTCTTTTTTTTTTTTTAAAGAGAGAGGGACAGTGAGAGAGACAGAGAAAGAGAGAAACAACTTTATTTAGTTTTTCACATGGCCTTAGTTGCTCCAACACTTAGTTGTGTATGTGGTGCTGGGGTCTGAACCCAGGTCCTCGTGCTTGCCAGGTAAGCACCGAAACCGCTGAGCCACCGCTCCAGCCCCCCACTCATTTATTCTTGACTTTGTTGCTTGCACCATGGGAGTCTCGTTAAGGAAGGCGCCACCGACTCCTATGTCCAGTAGTGTTGATCCTGCTTCTTTTTCAAGCAATTGTAAAGTTGCTGGCTTAATATCCAGATCTTTAACCATTTTGATTTAATTTTTTGTGCAGAGTGAAAGATAAGGATCTAATTTCAGTTGTCTACGTATGGATGTCCAATTTGTCCAACACCATTTGTTGAACAGGCTATCTTTCTTCCACACTATGCTTTTGCCGCCTTTATAAAATATCAGATAGTTAAAGGTATGGAGGTTCGTCTCAGAATCCTCTTCTATTCCATTGGTCTTCAGTTCTGTTTTGATACCAATACCATGCTGTTTTTGTTACTATAGCCCAATAGTATAATTTCAGGTCAGGAATTGAGATACTGCATTTCCTCCTTCTTGCTGAGTAATGTTTTGGGTATTCTGGGTCTTCTGTTATTCCATATGAACTTGAGAATTGCTTTTTCTGTATCTGTGAAGAATGCCATTGGTATCTTGATGGGGATTTCATAAAATCTGTATAGGGCTTTGGGAAGAATGGCCATTTTGATTATATTGATTCTGCCTAACCATGAACATGGACTGTTTTTCCATCTACTCAGATCTTCTGAAATTTCTTTTTTTAAAGTTTGATAGTTTTCATTGTAGAGGTCCTTAATATCCTTTGTAAGATTTATGCCAAGTATTTTACTTTTTGGAGGAGATGGTAAAATGGGACAGATTTCCTGATTTTTTTTAAAAAGAGAGAGAGAGAATATCAATATTTTAATTTATTTATCCAGCTGGCCTTTGTTTCTTGGACACTTAGTTGTGTATGTGGTGCTGGAGTTTAAACCTGGGTCCATGCTTGCCAGGCAAGTACTCCAACTGCCAAGCCACTGCTCCAGCTCCCAAAGTCACATATTTTGATATTGATTACACTCATGGAATGTTTAAATATTCCTCCATTTCTTTCTATTTCTATAAACTTGTAATTGGATCCATAGGAGAGGTTTTTAAACTAATAAAGTTTAAAAGTGAGTAATTTATGCTTTTTGAACTACATGCTCTTGAATTACTCAGTTCTGCTGTAAACACTTCATGTCCATGATTATTCTTCCATGTACTGGATGTGAGCCACAATCTGTTTCTCAAAAGCAGAATAGTTATCTTCAAAAAGGGCATAGGCATTAGGGCTGTAACTCAGTCATAGAATACTTGCCTCACATTCTTTAGGCTTGTGGTTATATCCTCAGCATTGCAAGAAAAGATTTGCTTAAAAGCATTAAAAAACTGCTATGATTCTCCCATTGGTGCCGCGAGAGGCTTCCAATAATATACAGTTTACCATGGACTCTTTGAGTATTTTTGAGTCTGCTAGATAATGAGGACCAGGTGCCTGAGAGGTTTGTACTACACCTTTAATGTGCTTTTGTTTCTACCTCAAACTGAAAGCCTTACAGAGGACCTTAAGATATGTTAAAATACATTGAAATCTTGGAAATGTTGCATCCAGAGTGGAAAAGGTCTGTCAAGTGTTATACCCCTTTGTTTTGTCTGGTAGTTTGTATGAGGTGCAGTCTCATGGAGTAAAATCTGTGAGCAATTTCTTTACACGATCCAGACCACTGAACACCCACCCACTTTCATCCCTCAATCTCCCATCCTCTGCTTTATCTTTCTTTTCTCTCTTTCTCTCTCTCTCTTTTTTTTCGTATTAGGAATTGAACTCATAGGCGTTTCAGCACTGAGCCAGATCCCCAACCCTTTCCAACCCTACATCCCCAACCCTTTCCAAACCTGTTTTTTATTTTGAGATGAGGTATTACTAAGTTTCCTAGGCTGGCCTCAAACTTACAATCCTCTTGCCTTACCACCCTGTCCCAATTGCTGGGGTCACAGGCATGCATCACCATGCCCTGTGCATATTTCTTAAAAGGCACCTAGACTGTTTTCTACTGTTAAGTCATTGGATCCAATCAGCATAATGTCAGTGTAGTTTAACAGGTAATGTTTCATGAAATGTTAAGTACCCTGGGGACTGTTATTGCAGAGAACTGGGATTTGATATAGCCTAGGGGCTGAAGGTAAGTGGTTGATCCTGCCAGGTGATAAAGCTAACTGCTTCCTGTTGTTTATTTCAGACTAGTTCAGAGAAAGGGATATTAACATTGTCAATACCTACATACCAAGTGAGAGAGTGTTGATCTGCTCCAGGAAGTAAATAAGTATATATGTGTGTGTGTTTGTGTGTGTATGTGTTTGGTGCTGGAGATTGAACCCAGGGATGCTTTGCCACTGAGCCACATCCCCAACCCTTTTTATTTTTTATTTTGAAACAGGGTCTTGCTGAGTTGCTTAGGGCCTTGCTGAGTTGCTGAGGCTGACCTCAAACTTTCAGTCCTCCTGTTTCATTCTCCCAAATTGCTCAGTTTACAAGCATACACCACTGTGCCCAGCTCCAGGAAGTTTATTTTGAAAAACAATTGGAATCAAGCAGTGGTGGTTTGTTCCTATAGAGGCTGAAGCACAAGCATCATGAGTTCAGGAATGGCCTCTGCAACATAGGGAGACACCACCTCAAAGAAACAAATGGGGTGGGGGAGGTGACCACCTGACAAAGTTCATGGTAATTGATAGTCATTCTTCAAGATACAGCACTGGCCAACACAGTGGATTAAATTGGATTGGGTTATTTGTCACTCTTCCTGGTTATTTCAAGTGTTTAGTATTATTCTTCATTTTTGTACTTTCCCCAGGAATGTTATTACTTCTGGTTTATTATGTAAAGGGATGGGGATTTCCAAGACTCTTTACTTAACTTATTTTTCTCAGAAAAGCCTTCACTTTATAGGTCAGAGAGCCAATCTAAGAGTTTCTGCCAGTTGTTACCAATGTCTATATTCTAATTATATGTTTAGGAAGTAGGAAAATAACCCCAGGGTAGGCCTGTTGTTTAGTTAGGTTCATTACAAGCTAAACTGGGGCACCATAAATTTAAAAAGTTTATTCACCCAATGATTGATGAATCAAGCAGCTCCAAACCAGAAATGGGGTGGGGCTCTGCTGAGGGAATGCAAGAGGAAGGCTGTTCCAGGATGAACGCAGAATTAAAACGAAACATTTATATGAAAGGTTACTGTTACCAGTTGCCTTGATGGCCTATTCTTCTGGGATGTCCCTAGATATATGACAAGTTAGTTGGAGGTTTCTGATTGGATAGCCTTAAATTCCATTTTTCTTTAATTATAGGCTATTTACAAGAATTTGTTCAAGTTTGCTTATATTTGCGAATTGAGGAATTTTAACTTATGAAGACTGACTAGCTTTATCTGTTCAGGAATTCTTCACCTCTAGCTTTGATTTAATTTCATTCAGTCTATCACTTTACTACTGTAAGCCTCCACTTTGTTGATGGGCCGCAGTTGTATTTTGAGTCAAGATTTTGTGTCATCTTGAGGCCAGTCTGGATATTTCATGCCCCTTGTGCATGTCCCTCTATTAAATGACTACACATGCCTTTGGGAAAGGCTAGAAATAAGTATGAATTGAACAATGATTTACTTGTCTGAATCTGTTTTTCTCTCATTTAATAGGGATAATGACATGTATTGGGAAGCGTTGGTAGAATAATGGAGTTTAAACTTATGAAGATCCTAATGGAAATTCACACATATTGGCTCTCAAGAAATGACAGCTGATGTTGGTAATATTGTGTTATGAAGCACACTGCTTTTGTTGACTTCTACTCATCCGTAGAGAGCATACTAATGTAGAATGGTGAAGTGCTGCTTGTCAATGACTGCTTGATTTGTTTGTTTATTTATTTATATGTACTTGGATTGAACCCAAGAGTGATAACCTCTGAGCTGTTTTTATTCTTGTTTTAAAGCAGGGTCTTGCTAAGTTGCCCAGGCTGGCCTCAAACTTGTAACTGTCCTGCCTCAGGCTCCCCAGTAGTAGGGATTACAGGTATGCATCACCACATCCAACTGTGACTTATTGATATTAACAGGGCTCCAAATAACCTTGTATAAGGAGAATGGAGAGTTATATCATCTCCTGAGATTCATTCATAAGTTGCCCTAAAATCGTCTTGGCCTTTAGGAAGGGTGCAGTCAGAAAGATTTCACCTTTAGCTTCACAGGTTGGTAGCCATTAATATGGTCCCTGGCCGGTCCTGTTGATGATCCTTTTCAGAGATCTGATTTAGGTCCCCGTGCACAATGCAGAGTCCAGTGGTCAGTGCTGGAGCAGTCACTCTACCCTGCTTAGTTTATTTAGGTGGCACTGTGGTAGCCAGAGAATGATGTTTTGGCCAGGTGTGATGGTGCATACTTGTAATCCCAGCAGCTCAGGAAGCATCACAGGTTCAAAGCTAGGCTCAGCAACTTAGGCCCTTAGCAATTCAGCAAGACCTTATCTCAAAAAAAGGGGGTGTTTTGCTGCTACTGCTCAGTGATTAAGCTCCCCTGGGTTCAATCCCTGGTACCCCCACCCCCAACAAAAATGCTGTTGTGTAAGTCAGCCCCAGCCCTCTGCCATCTGTTTTGTGAAGAGGTGCTATATAAGTAATCTCCCTCATGACATTTATCACCATAGGGAAATAGCGTGTCACATCTCTTCTGGCCTAAAATGTTTTCCTAGTAAAAAGAGACCATTATATTTTCCTGGTGGGCAGCATGGCTTATCATCCCTTTTACTGGCTATAGGTGAGAAAGGACAGCTCTGACAGTGTGTGGCAGTGGTGTGTATGTGTGTAGAGTGTGTTGCATTGTATGGGGTTTCATGCTAGAATGAACTGATTTCCCCAGTAATTGAATAAGAATTATGGTCAGCTCTGGGTTCTCATGCTTTCTCTGTCTGTCTCTCTCTCTCTCTCTCTCTCTCTCTCTCTCTTTAGGAGTTCTTTCTAGGGATCCAGTCTGCCTTCTTCAAGCAAAGATAAAGACAGAAAGGATGGTGGCAGACTGCCTAACAAACTGCTACCAGGTATGTGGACACCATGTCTCACTAAATGACAAGCTTGCCTCTGTCAGGTAGGCACAGCTCCAGACCCACATGTCTCCAGAGTTTCTTAGGTAGAAACAAACTGAAGGACTGTTTTCAGCTGAATTTCTGGAGTAGAGTGTCTGATGTTGGTGGAGTGTTACCTGAAAATCACCCCAGCATTGCAGTAATTATGAGTTAATCTTCACGTTCACGGTGCTGAGTGGTTTGCTTTTTATTTTGTGGAATTTTTTTGTAGCAATGATTAAACCCAGGGGCACTCAACCACTGAGCTGCATACCAAGCCCTTTTTTATTTTGAGGGGCTGGAACAGTGGCTTGCCTAATATGCAGGAGAACCTGTGTTCAAACCCCAGCACCACATACACAACTAAGTGTCGAAGCAAAAAAAAAAAGAAAGAAAAAACTAAATAAAATTGGTTCTCTCTCTCTCACTTTTTCTCTCTCTCTTAAAACAAAAACTATTTTGAGACAGGGTCTCACTTAGTTGCTTAAGGCCTAAGTTGCTGAGGCTAGCTTTGAATTTGTAATCCTCCTACCTCATCCTCCCAAGTCACTGGGATTACAGGCTCAGGAATGGATTTTGCATGAGGTGCTGGGGTTGTGAGACAAGTGCTCTACCACTGAGCTACATCTCCAGCCAACAGGTATGTTCTTTAATAGTACAAAATAAGAGAAGGGTTTGTAGTCTTATGGTGAGATTAGTTCATGTGTAAGAAGGGCCTTTAAAGCCACATGACTGGAGGAGATCAACCTTAAATTGAGTGTTGATAGAAGAGTTGCTCGGACCACCAAATTCTTGTAGAAGACAGTGGAAGCCCTCAGATCCCAGTGTACGCGTTGGTCTCATTTTCTAGTGAACATTGGTAGATATGTTGGTATTGTTACTCGAAGTGGCATGTGTGTAATTATTTAGGACTTGGTGACCTTTGAGGATGTGGCTGTGGACTTCTCCCAAGAAGAGTGGATTCTACTGAATCAGTCTCACAGAGACCTCTACAGAGAGGTGATGCTGGAGAACTACCGGAACCTGGCCTCACTAGGTAAGACTGCCATCATTGCTTGTAGCTCTTAGGGAAGAGATGGGTTCCGTACTTACCGTGCTGCAG
>PVKS010040010.1:0-16835 GCA_004027875.1 Aplodontia rufa | reverse complement strand
CGTGATCATCCCCAAGAATGGGGAGCAGATGGCATGCCACGCAGAGGGTACCCCTTGAGTTGTTACCAAGATGCAAATGATCAGCATCTTGCTTGCTAGCTAACGATAAACTGCAGAATCTGTTCTAGTGAGGCACTTTGAAAAGTTATCCTGAAGGCGGTGCTTCTGTGGGATGCTTAAGGACTGTCATAGCAGGTGCGGAACTTCATCTCTCGCAGAGGTGCTGAAGGAATGTGCGAGCAGCCTCTGCCTCCCCAAGCACCCCAGCTGAGAGCAGCAGGGAGCTGGGAGAGCAGGTACATTGCAGGAGCCTGCTCCTGAGACAGGAGGAACAGCAAGAGCAAGAGAAAGAAGGCACACAAGAGCCACAGGGGCCTCCCTACAGGCACAGGATTGATCCCAAAGCCAGAGAGACCTCCGGACTCAACCTCTACTCCCAACAGAGCTGACCAGGAATGTAATGCTTAAAAGCCTTTAGAACATGACAAACAGTTTTCAAAGACTTTTCCAGAAAGCCTTTCTTTTTCTAAACTTCAGAAGCTAGTGCAATCTGCGGAGAGAAGGAAACATGAACATCGCGTCCCCCAGGATCCTCACATTCCCCAATTCACTCTTCAGACTCCTCTGGCTCAGCAGCCCCGATGCCTTCACAGATGTCTCTAGGCCCCTCCTCGGCCACAGCCTCTACCTGCAGCCCTTTGCCTAAGGCTGAGGCCCACCCCAGCACGGGAGGTGTGTGCCCTTGCGAGCAACCCTCAGCACCCCATCCGCATCCTCACCAAACCATGGCAACATCACGTGCGCAAGAGGTTCTGAGCACAGGGGACACTGTTGGCAGCCTGCCTACCAACACCTCAAATTACCTGAAGAGCTCTTTAGCTTCCAGGAACTGAAGTTGTGCAAACTGGATAAAGCCCGCCTGCTGCAGAATCCTTCTGTACATGACCTGTAAGGAAACACAGGATGCATCTCTTAGAGACACTCTGAAACCATCACAGAGGGCTGGAGGCATCACTCAGTGGTGAGCGCTTGCCAAGCAAGCCCAGCACCGTAAATAATAATAGTAATGTTGATAGTGACAGAAAGGTGAAACAAAATTTCAAATCCACAACCAAACCTAAATGCCTGTTACAGAGAGATATGAAGTTACAAGTTAGAGAAAAAAGGTGTATATGAAATTTGATGTATTTATATACTTTATATGTAGAGAGAGCATCCACAAGGGATTGGCTGGAGGAACCCTGCAAACACCTATACCCAAGGATGTTTAGTCCCTTACATAAAATGGCACAGTATTTCCACAGAAGCGATGTACATCCTCTTGCATTCTTTAAATTATCTCTAGATTATTTATAATGACTCGTGCAATGCAAGCGCTATGTAAATAGCTGTTACATTGCATTGCACATGAAATAATGACAAGAAAAAAGACTGTGCTTTGTCAATACGCACGCAACTTCTTTTTTTCTTTTCAGTACTGAGGCAAGAGCTCTACCACTGAGCTACACCTTCAGCTCCCTAATTTATTTTTTAATTTTTTTTTAGAAGAGAGACAGAGTGAGGGAGAAAGTGAGAGAAAGAAAAAGAGAGAATCAATTTTATTTATTTTTCATCTGGCCTTTGTTTCTCTGACACTTAGTTGCATATGTGGGGCTGGGGTTTGAACCCGGGTCCTTGCGCATGCCTGGCAAGTGCTCCAACTGCTGAGCCACCACTCCAGCCACCCCCACTCCCAAATTGATTTTTCTGACTAATTTTGATCAACAGGTGTGGAAAATGCAGTCAAGGAAGGCCAACTGTGCACGTGCGTGTGTACATCGGTATCTCTCCATCCTCGTGGATTTGCTTCCATGAATCCCCAGTCATTCCCCAATGCACTGCTTTATCCTCCCCTCTTTTTTTTTTTTTAAGAGAGAAGGACAGTGAGGGGAGAGAGAGAGAGAGAATCAATTTTTATTGTGTTTTTCACATGGCTTTTGTTGCTCTGACACTTAGTTGTGTACATGGTGCTGGGGTTTGAACCCGCGTCCTTGAGCATGCCGGGCAAGCGCCATAAGCACCAAGCCACCGCTCCAGTCCTATCCTCTCCTCTTTAACCAGCCGGGATTCCATGTTCGCTCTTGCCTCTGGCTGCTAAGACGGACAGAACAACTCCAGGGTTTTGGGCAGTCTATGAGCTCCCCATTCTTCTGCTCTTCTGAAATCAACACTTCCCGCGATCATGTGTCAGAGCACCTCTCAGACAGGAGGCTGGTCCCACTTCATAACCATACAGCTGCCTGGGCTCTCACACCAAAGCTGGGGAAATGCTATGCACCCCCTCTTGGGGGCGCCCCATCCACACAGCGCATGGCAGTGAGTTCCTGCAACCAAGGTGCAGTTACCTCTGTTTGAGCCACTGTGACCCTGCTTCCTCAACCACAGGATCCTTTGCTCCTGAAACGCTCAGCCACCGCAAAGGACCCTCAAGAACCATGGACCTGCAGGTGGGGGGTGGGGTTGGGGAGGGACCTAGGGAGAAAATCAATGTAGCATACTCTTAACCCCCTGAGAAGCCAAATAATACTTATGCAACCATGTAATTCTGGAAAATTTACAACTATATATATTTTTATGGATATTTATATCTCTTATAAGGGTGTAACAGAAGAATCAAGAGATAGGTGTGGGTGATGTGGGGGTAACTATAGTTTAGGATCAAATGCACATCATATTGTTACTTTATACACATTTATGATTGTACAACAACTCAACTCCTTAATAAAAAATTTTTTTAAAAATCCATCTTGTGGTTTCAATTCCATCCGCTCCCTGTCACTGTCAACTTCCCAAAGAATGGCCTCTGGACATCTCTTCACTTTCTTCCCACACTGTTCATCCCATAGTCCAGCCTCATCACCTCCCAACCGAAGTACCTGGCTGTGTCTTAACTCTTCTCTCTGACGTTAATTCTTCCTCCTCCTGATCCACAACGCCACTCTGTAAACCACAAATTCCCCAACACGTAGCACACACCTACTGACCCCAGCAGCCCCACACTGCAGGCTAACATCTGCCACCCAGAGCTTGTGAATCTGCAGGACCATCTGGTCCATCTCCACAAAACTCTATTCGTTGTCACTCACCACCTCCATTTTATTTATTTTATTTTTTTAAAGAGAGAGAGAGAAGGAGAGAGAGAATCAACTTTACTTAGTTTTCACCTGGCCTTTGTTTCTCCAATACTTAGTAGTGTATGTGGTGCTGGGGTTTGAACCCGGGTCCTTGTGCACGCCAGGCAAGGGCTCCAGCTTCTGAGCCACCGCTCCAGCCTACCATCTCTATTTTAAAGACAAGAAAATTCTGCACAGGGCTGGAGCGGTGGCTCAGTGGTTTCGGTGCTTGCCTGGCAAGCACGAGGACCCAGGTTCAAACCCCAGCACCACATACACAACTAAGTGTTGGAGCAACTAAGGCCATGTGAAAAACTAAATAAAGTTGTTTCTCTCTTTCTCTGTCTCTCTCACTGTCCCTTTCTCTTAAAAAAAAAAAAAAAGAAAGAAAAGAAAATTCTGCACAGAGATGCTCAGTGTTTAGGCCAAAGTAGCTCAAGTAATAAATGGTTGAACCATGATTTAAAACCAGATCTTTCAGATTCTATGACTCAATGATTTCTGACTTTATTTTTTGTAGAACAATCTTGTTTTCTCGAATTAGCTTTATGTAAGAAAATGCTCTACATCATTAGCAATAAGAGAAATGCAAATCAAAACTTCATCTGAGATTCCACCTCACTCCTGTTAGAGTGGCAAAAATGAAGAATGACAGATGCTGGAGGGGCTGTGGGAAAAGAGGAACACTGTCATATTGCTGGTGGGACTGCAAACTGGTTCAGCCACTCTGGAAAGCAGTGTGGAGAATCCTCAAAAAACTAGGGCTGGTGGGTTGGGGATTTAGCTTAGTGGCAGAGCGCTTGCCTAGCACACGCAAAGCCCCGAGTTTGATCCTCAGCCCTGAAAAACAAACAAAAAAAACTAGGGCTGGAACCACCTTATGACCCAGCTATCCCACTCCTGGGTATTTTCCCAAAAGAGTTAGAATTGGCATATCATAGAGATACGGCTTCATCAATGTTTATAGCAGCTCAGTTTACTATAGCTAAATTATGGAACCAACCCAGATGCCCCTCACTGGACGAGTGGATTCAAACACTTTGGTACATATATACAATGGAATACTACTCGGCCATTAGAGAAAATGATATCATGGCTTTTGCAGCCAAATCGGTGGAGATGGAAAAAATTATGCTAAGTGAAGTATCCCAATCTCAGAGACTCAAGGGCTGAATGTTTTCTCTCATTTGTGGAAGCTAGAATACAACTGGAAACAGTATGTTAAATGGCTAAGCTAATAATAACCTCAAAATGTATGAATTTTTATACAAACAGAGGGAATCTTGCCTAGGATACCTGGAGACGTAGGGAGGGGGGCAGGGAGCCAGGAGGGATTAGGAAGGATATCTTGAAGACTGGAGGGAGGGAGTATGGGGGAATCAACTCAGAAGGAGATCTCCGACCTTCACGAGAAGTCCATTTAACACAGGGGTTCTTTTGGGGGAAACATGGAACCATGGGAAACCCAAGGGGGGAAACCATGACATGGCATCTGCCTTGGCTAACTATGTAAATATACATTTATTCTTGATTGTTTGATAATGATTCCCCCTCACTTGTAAGTCCATATTCAACTAATAAAAAAATAAATAAAAATTAAAATTTAAAAAAAGAACAATCTTGTTTTCTCTAATTCGCTTTAAAAGGACTTTCTACTACAGTTTTTTTGTTTGTTTGTTTTTACTCTAGTGCTGGGGATGGAACCAAGGGCCTCATGCATGCAAAGCAAGTGCTCTATCGCTGAGCTACATCCCCAGCTCACTAATTTTATAGAGCATCTGCCTTTATTTTTCTTCCCCTAAAGCAGTCATTTCTGACCTAAAGATGGGCCTAACTGTACCACCCAACAACCAGCACAAGACAGCATGCCCAGGTTCCATTTCTGAAAGTGGAATGAGGGCGGCCATTCTTACAGCAGAAAGGATTCTCGATCACACCTGAGCTTTTCCATGATCCATCAGCTGAGTGGCAATCTATTCCTCGTAGCTGCAGGGCTCAAGTATCACCTACTCTCTCCCTACTGGAACGAAAATAAGAATTATTATGCTAGTACTCCAAATCCCCACAAACAAAGTGTGCTGTGGTTTGGATGTGCCCTGAAGGGTCCTGTGTTAGAAACATAACTCCCAAGCACATATACAATGGTATCTAGAGCTGGGGTCTTTTGGAGTTGAGTTAGACGAGGGCATGAGGCTGAGGGCCCCATGATGGCGTTAGCAGGTTGATGAGAAGAGGCGGAGACAGAGCTGGCATTTGCTCATCATGCGGTGCCCTCAGCCGTGCTTTGATGCAGCAAGGAGGTCCTCCTCACAAGTCGAGAAGATGCCGGTGCCATGCTCTGAAAAGAAGCTGAAAAGCTTCTGCACAGCTAAAGAATTAGTCAAGAATGTCAAGAGAAAACCTACACAATGGGAGAAAATCTTTGCCTGCTACATCTCCAACAGGGGACAAATATCCAGAATATATAAAGAACTCAAAAAATCGAACATCAAAAACACAAATAATCCAATCAATAAATAGGCTAGGGAGCTAAACAGAAACTTCTCAACAGAGGAATTCCAAAAAGCCAATAAATATATGAGAAAATGTTTTACATCACCAACAATCAGAGAAATGCAAATCAAAACTTCACTGAGATTCCACCTCACTCCAGTCAGAGTGGCAAAATCGAAAAATACGAACAAAAACAGATGTGCTGGAGGGGTTGTGAGGAGAAATGAACACTAACACACTTTTGGTGGACTGCAATCCTCAAAAAACTAGGGATGAGCCCACCATACAATCCTGCTATTCCACTCCTGGGTATTTTTCCAGGGGATTTAGAATCAGCACATTACAGTGACACAGCAATATCTATGTTCATAGCAGCTCAATTTACTATTGCTAGACTATGGAAACAACCCAGATGTCCCTCACTGGATGAATGGATCCAAAAACTGTGGTACATATATACCATGGAGTTCTACACAGCAATTAGAAACAATGATATTGCAGCTTTTGAAGGTAAATGGATGGCTGTGGAAGAAATTATGCTGAGTAAAATCAGCTTAACCCAGAGAACGAAGGGTGGAATGTCTTCACTCATCTGTGGAGGCTGGATCTAGACCCTGGCCATTGAGAGAGGTTATCTAGTATCATGCGTTAAATCCAGATAAGGTGTAATGTCATACAACATAATAGTTTTTTAGAGATATTATAGGAAGGGGAAGGGAGGGATAAGGGTGGGTAATTAGGGGGGAGCACTCCTGGGGGTAAATCTAATATCCAGAATCTATACACATTTTATATTATTTTGTTAAAAACTTGTATGGTTGTTCTATAATAAATCTCTCAAAACAAAAAAACTAGGGATGGAACCACCATACGACCCACCTATCCCACTTCTGGGTATTTTACCACAGAGCTAGAATCGGCATACTACAGAGACACAGCTACATCAATGTTTTACAGCAGCTCAATTTACAATAGCTAAACTATGGAATCAATCCAGATGCCCCTTGCTGGATGAGTGGATTCAAAAACTGTGGTATATATATATATATATATATACACACAACAGAGTTCTACTCTGCTATTAGAAAGAACAATACTCATGGATTTTCCAGCTAAATGGATGGAAATGGAAAAAAATCATGCTGAGTGAAATATCCCAGACACAGAGACTAAAGTGCCAAGTGTTTTCTCTGATATGTGGAAGCTAGAGTAAAACCTAAGATAGGAAGAAAATCAGCCTCGTTTAATTAATAAACCCACCCAACCAAAGTTGAAATTTTGGGGAACCATAACTATGAAAGTAAGGGGAGAAGGGAGGGAGGCAGGGAGGGGAAGGATGGAAAGGGGGGTTTATCAATACAGCTGGGTACACTCAACTCCTATGAGAAGCATAACTATATGCAGGCAGGCAGTGAAACTCAGAAATTTCAATAATTAATATTCACATGTATGCTCGTTTCTATCTATAGCATGGGGGTATTACAGAGGAGACATGAAATTGGGGAATGGATAAGGCAGGGGAGATCCTAGAATAGGATCGGCCTTAATTTACTTTGTCAATATCTATGTATGCATGAAAATGTAACAACAATTCCCTCCAATATGTAAGACTATGTCGAACAAATAAAAACAAAATGCCAAGTTGGAAATTTTACTAAGCACATTCAATTCTTGGTTCTCTGAAGGTGACTGTCTAATTTCCAGGTAGTCTACTGTGCCTGACACTGCCTCCTGCTGTCTGTCCAAGTAATTCCAACTAGAAAACCTAGAGCAAAGTATACCCATGGGAAAGGACGGGAAAGGTGAGTGCACAGGAATATTTTTGGTAAAATTTGATATTGTCCTTTATATCAACCTTTATCTCAATAGCCTTGGTATTTCTATCCAGGATGAAAGAATCTCTTTGCACGACTGTTTATCTCCCAACACCACAGTCAACTCAACAATATTCTCTTCTTCTTTTTAAATTTTCAGTTCGTCCTCTAGATGTAGGCAGTCATCAAAATTCTCAGGAAGAGCATGGTCAAGCCAAACAGACCTCTAGGTAGTCACTTAGCATGTACTGTACAAGGTTGGGGCCCAATACTTCAGTCAGGTAGAAGAAATCACATGCATTCTGGGAGGAACTGGAAACTGAAGGCAAACCCATGTTAATTATGAGTGATTGTGTGTGTGTGTGTGTGTGTGTACATCCACATACATAATACACACATACACGTGTTAGCTTTCCATTGCTGCGACCAAAATACTGGAAAAGAACGACTTAGAAGAAGAAAAGGTTATTTTGGCCCACAGTTTCAGAGGTTCAGTCTGTGGTCAGCCTGCTAACACATGAGCCTTTCAGGGGATTCAAATCACAGAACACATTTATACACGCACAAGCACAACACACAGGTGTGTCTTTCCCTACACACACACATATATGTAAATTGAGATTTTTAACTTTCGTGATTTGGGGAATTGGAAATTGGGTGAAATGAAATATTCTAATGTAAAGTTTTCGAAGCCTGTTTTCAAGATTGCATTGTCAATAAGCTCAACATGAAAGAATTTTTACACGAGCAGGGGGAACCTTGCGTAGGATGCTAAGGGGATCAAGGGAGGATAGCAGTGGGGAGGGACTAGGGAGGATATCAAGGAGGCTGGACGGAGGGAGTATCAGGGCACCAACCCAGTAGGGAGCCTTCAACTTCCATGAGAAGTCCAACTAACCCGGGGGGTTAAGTAGGGGGAAACATGGAATCGAGGGGAACCCAACCATGGAACGGCATCAGCCTTGGCTTGCTCTGTCATTATACATTTGTGCTTGATTGTATGACAATGATTCCCTCCTAAATGTAAGACTATCTTAAATGAATAAAAAAAGAAAAAGAAAAAAATTAACATAAAAAAAGACTGCATTGCCTAAGTTAGATATCACACAGAAGTTTCTGAAGAGAGGAGATCTCTGCAGCATTACATTCAAAGTATAGTTTGTTTTACGGCTCTTCCTTAATGCGCATTGCTTAGTGAAATATGAAATTCTGGCCTGAGGGTGTAGCTCGGTGGTAGAACACATGCTTAGCATGCACGAGGCTTTGGATCAATCCCAGCAGCAAAACCGAAAACAAATAAGAACTTTTTCCAACTAATGGAATGTTACTCAGGCTTAAAAAGGAGGGGAATTCTGACACATGCTACACAGAGTCGAACGCGGCATGATTCCTCTTGTACGAGGTATGTGACACATGAAGAAGGCAGAAGGGTGACTGGGCTTGTGTGCTGGGGGTGGGATGGGGAGGTATCGTCTAATCGGGACAGAGTTGCAGCCGGGGAAGGTGAAACGCCCCGAAGATGGACAGTGGTGAGGGCCACACAACATGATGAATGCCCTTAATGGCACTGAAAATCGCTCTTCAAAAGCCACCATGGTAAACTTCATGTTACATACATTTTACCATCCCTCCACCCCACCCCACCCCAAAAAAGAAAGAAAGAAAAGAGCTTCTCCAAGCAGATTTCTTTCCTTTAGAAAGAAATAGTGGCCAAGGTTTGTGATTATTGTGAGAGGAAGAGAGTCCAACTGTGTACAGCCTGCACATCAGTGCCTGGCATGCAGTAAGCACTCAATAAATGCTCTCTTGCTCTCTCTCTCTCTCTCTCCTCTCTCTCAGCTGAGCATGCAGTTTGCATTTCTAACTAATGCTAGGATCTCATTTTTTTCATCATCCTTTCAAGACTCCTTGCTTGATTCTACCATATCTATACAACTGCTGGAGGGACATGGGACACATAAATCCTTTTCCAGTGAAAGAAAAATCAGGGAAGAAAATTAGGATGTTTTAATAGCGGTCTTTCTACAAGCTGTGGAAATAATCCCTCCACGGCAGCACAGACAGCTTCCCTGCGACAGGTGCTCGTCCCTAAGACCTGGCATCTCAGGTAGCTGTGAGCCAAATGTAATGGAGAAATGAGTGTCGAGGCGAGGAGAGGGCACACCACAGGGTCAGTGGCTGCTTGAAAGCTTGTAGGAAGCCAGCACGCTGTGAGGACTCAGACTGAGCAATGTTCACAGCTGAAACAGGAGCTTTCTGAGGAAGTCAACTACACAGTCAAACGGATCTGTAAACACTGTGGCAGAAGGGTCACCCCGTAACCCAGGAGGCAAGGGACAAACACACTGAGATGATGAGGACCTGAAAGCCAGGGGCCAGGATGGCAGCGGCATCTCCTGCCTCCTTCTCTCAGCTACAGCTGGTCCCTTAACCCCAGGGATGGGTGGGGGCTGGCAAGTCCTATGTCACCCCTGCAGGAGTAAAACAGCTGAGTTATTTAATGACAACATAAATATTCCAGGAGTTTTTAACTGAAAAAAGAGATTCTACCTAGAGGGTCAGACTTGGATCCCATTCCCACTCAAGGGAATACAGCCAGCCTTCCACATCCACAAGTTCTGTACCTGTGGATTTAACCAACTGTGGATCAAATATATTTCAGAAAAAAATTGGCATCTATACTAAAAATGTACATTTTTTTTCCTTTGGGTACCAGGATTGAACCCAGGGGTGCTCAACCACTAAGCCACATCCCCAGTCCCTTTTATTTTTTATTTTGAGACAGGGTCTCACTAAGTTGCTTAGGGCCTCGCTAAGTTGCTGAGGCTAGTTTTGAACTTGTGATCCTCCTGCTTCAGCCTCCCAAGCCGCTGGGATTACAGGCGCGCACTACCGTGCCTGACACATGTTTTTTCTTGTCATAGTAATTTACATTGCATGTATACTATATTAGGTATTACAAGGAACCTAGAGAAGATTTAAAGTATACAGAAGGATGCGTATAGGTTCCATGCAAATATCAGCCATTTTATAAAAAGCTTGAATATTCACGGATTTTAGTATCTGAGTGGGGATCCTGATACCAATACCCTGTGGATACTGAGTTCTGCCAGTGGGCCGACCTACAGGAGAGCAGGGCTGATGGGCATGCCCCTCCTATAGATTGACTGCAGGCCCAAGAAGGCAGAGCACCAAACACAGTCATTACAAACCAGCCACCAACACCTGGGGGACAGCCCACTCCTGACGTGGGATGGACCACTAAGATTCATGTCAAAATACACAATATCTCATGCATAAGCTGGTACACACACACACCATCCCAATACCTTTTAGAATTCACAGAAAGATAAAAATACAATAAACTAGGATATACCCCCTCTTAGAGAATCATGGTAAGTATTAGTATATTAAAGGCTCTGGGAAAACTTGGAGTTATGAAATTCAATTAATTTAGCCTACCAAAACAGACAGACTCTTTTCCCATTCTGCACCTTTGCTCCTCTCTCCTGTTGAGAGGTTCCTATTGCTTATTTGCTCTGTACTGCCCAGTAGTATTTTCCCTCAGGATAAAAAGAATTGCACAGTGGGGCTGGAACGGTGGCTTGGGGGTTACAGCGCTTGCCTTGCATGTGTGAACAGTCTCGAGTTCAAACCCCAGCACCACGTACCCAGCAAAGTTTTAGAGGAATGAAAGTCACATGAGAAAAATAAACAAAATTTAAAAATTGCTTCTCTCTCTCTCTCTCACTGACCCTCTCTCTCTTAAAAAGAAAGAAAGAAAGAAAGAAAGAAAGAAAGAAAGAAAGAAAGAAAGAAAGAAAGAAATGCAAGGCAAAAACACTTGTAGGACAACTGGGGCGAGGTGGGCTCTGAGCAGGAGCCCACCACAGGAGGAACACAGGGGTCGGGGCTGATACTGGTGCAGTGGTGACATTTCAATAGGGGCACCCTTGCTTTTAGAGACACACACTGAAATCCTCTTAGAGGGCATGGAAGAAGAATCTATCAGAGCTCAAGCCTAACCATAATCACTATCCGTACTGAACGACACAAATCATGTAGTTTTGTGTACAACAAAAACCTCTGTCTTACATAAAGCCCAGGGTCTCTTTCCTGCCTTTCTATATAGCATCCTCAAGTTTAGGACAATTGAAGCCCTGCTTTCTTACAGCTCTAAGCACCTCTCTGACCCTTTCAGATCTCTAGAGGAAGCATTCGTATAACCCTGGTCCCACACTTGAACTTTCTGATGAACCCCTCTGCAGGTCAGAGCTCAGTGAAGCACAGTCAGTCCACTGAACTCTGGCCTCTCTGCCATGCCTTTTCCTGGCTTCTCTAAGCCTACGGGCTGGCACTAGATCCCCAGCATTCCAAAACTACAAAACAGAATGCATTTAACTTAGAGTTGTATCTAATCCTTCGGATGCACTCTTTCAAGAAAAGCTTTCTTCCAGACTTTTTTGGATCAGTATTGCTTTTACTGTTCTCTGCTGGTTTGTCTTTCAAACAAAAACCCTGCCACACCATCCATTATATCCCAGCTCTGCCGGAAGAGCAGCTCAAAGCTCTGAAGGGCCCGCTCATGGATTCCTTCATGGAGAAGGAAGGGTCTACCAGAGCTAGGGAGGAAGGGCACGCAGCCGAGGAACACACTGATTAAGTAACAACGGGCAGTATGTTACATACAAGTGCAGGCCAGTGTCCCTCACCCAAAATGCCTGGGACCAGAAGTATTCCCGATTTTATTCCAGATTTCAGAATATTTGCATATGCATAAGGAGCTATTCTGGGGATGAGACTGAAGCCTAAAATTCATTTGTTTCATGTATGCCTTATACACACAACTTGAAGGCAATTTTCCCCAATATTTGTAGTTTACCTGCATTTTAAATGGGGCCCAACCCATGAGGTCAGATATAGAACTTTTCATTTGTGGTGCTATGTCAACATTAGACGTAGTTCGTATTTTGGATTTGGTAGTTCAGAATGCTCAAAACACATCCAAGGATCGTATGGTGGGCTCATCCCTAGTTTTTTGAGGATTCTCCACACTGCTTTCCAGAGGGGCTGTACCAGTCTGCAGCTCCACCAACAGTGTGTTAGTGTGCCTATCTCTCCACAGCCCCTCCAGCATTTATTATTGTTTATTTTCTTCATTTTTGCCATTCAGACTGGCGTAAGGTGATATCTTAATGTGGTTTTCATTTGCATTTCTCTGATTACTAGTGATTTAAAGCACTTTCTCATGCATTTATTGGCTTGATCAATGTCCTCTGTTGAGAAGTTTCTATTTAGCTCTTTGGCCCATTTATTAATTGGGTTGTTTGTGTTTTTGTAGTTGAGATTTTTGAGGATTTATGGATGAATGGATCCAAAAACTGTGGTACATATATACCATGGAATTTTACACAGCAATTAGAAACAATGATATTGCAGCCTTTGAAGGTAAATGGATGGCTACGGTAAAAATTATGCTGAGTAAAATCAGCTTAACCCAGAGAACCAAGGGTTGAATGTCTTCACTCATCTGTGGAGGCTGGATCTAGACCCTGGCCATTGAGAAAGGTGGTCTATTATCATGTGTTAAATCCAGATAACGTGTAATGTTATACAACCTAATACGTTTTTAGAGATTATGGGAAGGGGAAGGGAGGGATAAGGGTGGGTAATTACGGGGGGGCACTCCTGGGGGTAAATCTAATATCCAGAATCTATACACATTTTATATTATTTTGTTAAAAACTTGTATGGTTGTTCAAAAATAAATTTCTCAATTTAAAAAAAAACCCAAAAACCACATCCAAGGCCGTGGAAGCAAAGAGGGAAGATGCTCAGCTCCTCCTGGAGGAAAGGACAGGCTTAGCAACGAAGAGAGAATTCAGCAAGGAATTGAAACAGGATGCCATCAGGTGGAAAAGCTCCCTGGCAAACAGCATAAACAGTAAGGAGATGCAGCAGGAGCACAGTGGAGGTGCACGGCGTGGTCCAGGGCTGGGGAGACAAAGGCCAGCAGCAAGAGTGCTGCTCAGAGGGCTGGCCGACCTCACTGGCCGAACACCCATGGGCCAAACTGACCAGCACTGCCACACCTGTGGGGCCTCTCCGTAAAACGAGGACAGTGCTACCGGTCACCACTGAATTCTTTTGAGGATAAAATAAGCAAACTTCTAAAATGCCCCACAGGCTCAGTAGTTGTTTTCTTTCTTTGCCTCCTTTTGAGGTGGGCATGTAGGGGTTAACATGGGGGTGACAAGGGAACCACAGAAGATGAAGCCAGACATAGGTGGGGACACCACAGAGCGCTTCAAGGGTGTGGACTTTCCCTGGGCATTGACACGCCCCCTGACCTATGCTAAGCAAAGGAGCAAGAGCATCGCTGTGGTAGTGGGCAGGAGGGACTGCAGACACACAAGCTGCTGACATGATCCAGGGGACATATGAGAAGGTTCTGAACACGCACGAGCAACAGGAACTGAGAATAAAGGCTGTATTCAATGCAATGCTGACGATGCATCTCCAGGGCTGGATGGAAGACTTCAGGGAAATACAGGGAGAAGGCAGGGAACGGATGAGAAAGGAAAAACAACCCCAAGATGTCGGATTAGAGAGCAAGGCAATGGATTATTTTATCAGGCAGTATCTGTGCATCTCTGTTCTTGGCAAACAGAGAAAAAAAAAAAAAAGCAAAAATCTGATCGAGAACCCCAAAAGCTTCAATGAGAAAATGTTACCCATTTAAAGTGCTTCCATGGTGTGTGCGCAAGCAACCGAAAACCCTGCACCCCAATGCTGCCAGGAAGCAGCATGAGCAGCCCCGCTTCACAGGACAGAAGGCGCCAACAGAAAGCCGCCGGCTGGAGAGCCGCCTCTGCCCCTGCGTCCAGCCCTGCCTGCCACCGCCCAGGCATGGCCACAGCACAAAACAGAAACAAAATCTCATGAAGCGTCCAGCTCAGCCACCGGCCATGAACAGTTGCTTTCTTCTTTTTGCTTTTGCTGCCCCCTGCTGAACGCTAATAGCTCAGGCTCCAACAAAAGCTGGGGACAAATGAAAAATTCATCCATGCCTACACGTAGAAAAGGTGCCCTTTTTCAAATCCCATAACCATAAATGACACATCCTCTCTGCAATCACTTGGGACAGCTTCCGCCTCCTACGGGAAGCAGCTGTGTCCCCCACACATCACTTTGTTCCATAGCAGTAACACTGATCTGTATAAAATCTGACCAACACTATTAATTGGTGAATTTTTTTTTTTTTAAGAGAGAGAGAAAGAAAGAGTTAATTCTGTTAATTTTGCTATTTTTTATTTTTTTCTTTTGGTACGAGGGATTGAACCAAGAGGCACTCAATCACTAAGCCACATCTCCAACCCTTTGTGCATTGTATCACTAAGGTTCTTAGGACCTTGCTAAGTTGCTGAGGCTGGCTTTGAACTTGCAATCCTCCTGCCCTAGCCTCTCCAGTCACAAGAGATCATTGGCACGGGCCATCACATCTGGTGCAGAGAGTTAATTTTCATTTTTTCGTCTGGTTTTTGCTTTTCCTTCACTCAGTTGTGCATGTGGTGCTAGGGAGAGAATTTGGGTCCTCGCATATGCCAGGCAAGCGCTCTACCACTGAGCCACCTCTCCAGTCCCTTGTGATAATCTTATGAAGTATATGCACACCATTATTTTATCACTCTCACATATGTAGAGTGGCCTGAACACCCTACATCTGATCAATTAATAATTTTCAGAGAATTTGACATATCGGTTCCATTTAGCATACCAATTATATTTAATGTTTCTTCAATGCATTCAAAGTTTTCTCTCAAGGAAATCAACTAGATGAGATACTTTATCGATATGGTTAGCAAAACTTTGCTGTAGATGACAGAAATCTCAACTTGAATTCAACCCGCTCCCGACAATGCAAAGTCTAAAATCGGAGGCCAATTAACATGACCTCGCTCTGCCAATTTACAAGAACTACGGTCTTGATTCTTCTGGGAAGGTCCACTGCGGATGAAAGTTGGTTAGGCATACAGCCTAGTGAATCAAGAATGAGAAATCAGGTCAGAGGTTCAAAACCGGATGATCCACTGTGTGCTACGCAGCCCGAGTTGAGCTGATTACTGCTCTGTACCTGTTTCCTTACCTGTAGCAGGTGGAGGTGCTGAGAAAACTAAATGGTAGATAGAAAAGCGCAGTGCACAGTCTGGGGTGCAGTAAAGGCCGAATCCAAATGCGTCCTCCCCAGTGGCTCACAGCCGTGCTTTGCTGTGTGTGTGCCCAGTTAATTACGAACCTGAAACTTTTCTTTCGGAATGTTCCTCCGGGCTCCTTTTGCTAAAACCAAAGCCTCCTCCACTCTTCGGCTTGCTAGTAGATCCTGTATTTGTTTTTCCAGAGGTAATGGAACCAAGATGTAAACTCCTTTACTTGTGGCCACAATCACTCTTCCTGGGAAGAAATTGAACATTGTTGGGAAGGGAAAAAGAAACGCTGTCTGGAGAAAGCACATTTCTTGCCTCAACATGGATCATCATCTGATTTGTTAATCAATCTCACCAGTTTTTCCAATAGAATTCCTACGGAAATTACAAATTATGCCTCTCTTTTCATCTGGCCATATTAACAACTCTACAAAAACAGGTCAACTCTTAATACCATATTTCCAAAGAGTCACATCTGCTATTTAGTCTTTTTCTGTTCAAAAGTGCTCATAAATTTAAAATCAGTGTAGGAGATATATCACATGGGGTCAAATTAAGTTGTAGAATTCTTTTTTAATCAATAATAATTATGATATATTTCATGTAAAATTTCTTAAAGATTTTATTTCCTTCCAAGTCAGTTTACATAAAGCTAAGGTTTTACTGCATTATTTTGAACCATGAGCTCACACTTCACGTTCACCTTCCATCCAAACACCTTCAAGTCTCGCCATTAACGTAATCACTTCTCCACCATCCCGCTAGTACTCTTGGCCCATGGCCAACTGTACCTGTGAGAACTCCCACAGGTAGCCCACGGAAGAGTCAGGACTGCGATCCAAGACTAGCTTCTACTATCGAGCTTCAAATTAAACTTGATTCCCTTCCCAAGAAACTTTTATCTGAGCATTACCTGTTTGCTGGAAGTAGTTAATGGATCTTTTCTTCCTGCCTTTTGTACTCTGAATACAGTAGTTTCTCTCACACTCTTATCAGATTCTGCCTCTCTTTGTTCCCAGGCCAGGTGGGCTATTTCAGTCTCTTCCAGGTCCATAATTCCCTGTGCCCATCTCTACCACCCAATACACAGCCCCGCAACACCACTACACACATGGCCCTCTGTATCCTCAGGTCCCACATCCGTGGCCTCAACCAGACAAGGACAGAAATAT